>DWEJ01001411.1:0-13112 GCA_018245835.1 Mysoria sejanus stolli | reverse complement strand
CGGTTGTATAATACAGAATTAGAAAAACGTATTTGTTTTATAATAAAGTTAAGTAAGTTAAGTACTTCAAGTAAAAATAGGTCAGATAAGATTTTTCTGAAAAAAAAAAACGAATCCGTCTTTGTTCTAGGACTGCGGCGATGTGTGTGCGCAAGGACTTGAACCCAGCACCCTCGGAGTGGGAGATTGAATTTCAATCCACTAGTTTACCATTACCTATATCAAAGCAGGTACAGCGGAAACGCAGATTCAAAAAGTGATAAAAAAAATCTCAATCATACGCTGAAGTTACTGGTTGACAAAAACCATTTAACATTAAGTACGCCCTTCGTTAACTACAATGAATGACACATAAACGAAATTCATCTTTGAATTATTTGCACCGTTGGAAATCGAACCGGAAACCCTCTGCGCGACAGACCGGCACCGTGACCATCGCGGCGTGTCTGCGGCGCAATCGTCGAGTAACAAATCTAATTCAATTCTATATTACATTTAATATCATCATTATCAGTTCATTTTTAACTCCGCTCTTGAACCTGAGACTCCTCTCAGAATCAGCATACATACACATTCACGCTCTTCATTCTCTCAGAATCAGCATACATACACATCTCTGCATTCTCTCAGAATCAGCATACATACACATTCACGCCGGGTCGCTCACGGGGTAGGCAGAGAGCACGGAGTGACAAATATCTCTATCCTTACACACCGGCCGTGCCTCCTCCACATTCACAACTCTTACAATTACATGAACTGTTAGAATTACATTAACTAATATAACGTTGGGAATTCAGAGGCGTGAAGCAAATTTTCAAAAAATATTATCCTTGCATGTTACACTCATAGATGAAAATGTTTATATTTAAAAATACACAACTTTGTATCAGAGTCGTTGTGGGTGACAGGATTTAAACTTCAAACGTTCGAATTGAACTTTAAATAATATACTATAACTATAAAATACCAACATCTACTTAGAAAATTATTATAATTAACAACTAAATATAACAAATACGTGAAGTATTAGACGCAACACACACACACACACACGCAAACTGATGGATGATAAAGTTCACAGATAAGATGATAACCGGCCAGCGCGCCCGTCACTAAAATGTTACAAGCCGAACCATTAATGAGACGAATCTAAAATGTCGACTTCCCATACTAGTGTACACGTAGAGAAAGGTCAGCAAAAAAATTACCATTAATATCATTTTTATGTCTAATTAAAATTATTTCAATATATGTCCAATAGGTTATAATGCATTGTTATAAGTAATAAAATAACTATGTGAATATGTAAATTACGCACACACTAAAGAAAAGTCACAAAAAAGGCGGTTTTACTTGCGGAGAATTTAAAATTTCGATGAAAAAAAGTAAGAACATATCTCTTGAGGTTTTCCTCACTTTATTATTTTGTTTTATTGTTATCTAGCGGACGGACCCTGCCCAGATTTTTTTACGACTGAAACGTCGAGCGAACTTGAAAGTAAACCAAGCGGAAACTTATTTTTGTGTGTCGTAAGTCGTAAGGTACGCGTGCGAGCGAGTGAAGACAACAATACTGTGTGCGAGGGACGGCATGATTAGCGAGGCGCGGTCATTCTTAAATTAGTTATTTAACAGTTCAGCTTGTATACCGAACACACCTTTCACTCGCAGGTGCGCGGGCCTTTGATAGCAGCGCGGGGTTAGTGTTGTGGAATCAAAGTGTGGACGAGAGGGAGGGGTTGGGAAATTGAACCCAATATCGTATACGACAAATGCACACGCGCAACACAGTCCCACAGCTGGGAACACACGCCACACCCACATACATCCAGCAGCGGAGCTACCGAATATTAAAGCAGAGAATTGACGCAATATTAAAAAATTAAATGATAATAGAGAATTATTCCATATTCCAGTGATTGATGACTGTCTCGTTGGTCGTGTTGGTAGCACGTGCTACTGCCTATTGGGAGGTCCCGGGTTCGATTCCCGGATCGAATGCTACAAAATTTTCTAATTAGAAAATTTTCTACTATAAAATCTAAATTAGAATTATGGTAGTGGTTCGGAGTTTGGTCTGGATATGTGCCCGGTGTATGGCAATAGGCTCATCATCAATTCCATAGTAGGACGTAAACAAAACCGGTGAAACGTGGGAATGTTCTGCATTCCTCTGCCTACCTCTTCGGGAAATACAGGCGTGGTGTCACATTTGACTCTTTCTTCTGTGTAACAAGTCTCAACTAATTGGGGTCTGTTTAGAATTACTGAAACAGTATTCTAAATTAGACCTTAGCAACAAGAACATCTTCATCTCTAATGAGCCCTCGGAAAAGCGCCAACTTCTAAATGTTTAACGCCTGATACTCTGACCAATGGTTAGTCAGAGGTTGTTTATTTATTTATTCATTAATTCAAAGAAAAACACTTGAAAACATGTTCATAGTCTAAACAATTAAAATAAATCAAATCATACAAGTAGTTATAGATATAATAAAACTATATTAGTTATGTCCTTAACTACTCAGATCGGATTTTTATATTTTTTACGGATTCGATTCCCACCCTTGTGCTAATAGTCGTTGTGACGAACACGAGCGCTTGTTCTGTGTGCAAGAGTAAAACGGTGTTCAAAAATATAATAATAATACATGACATGGCAAGCTGTAGTATGGTAGTAAAATGGTAAGCTTTTCAATATTATTAACATAAAATATTATTATTATGACTCGTATAATATTTACCGTGCGCGTGTATATCACACAAATCCTATACATACTTTAATTTAACCTTCAATTAGTTACAGGTTTGTATTAAAAAGCCTAGCATTAGACAACATATATCAGCGTGAGCGGTAATATTTCAACAATCAAAAAGACAACACATTTAATAATTCCATACATATTAATGTAATGTGAAAAATAAACACATGTTTGCACAACCCAGTGACCATTATACCATTATATATTAGAATGACTACAATCAACATATTAAAATAAAACTACACAACAAAATATAACACGTAAGTAAAGGAAAAAAAACAAAAAAATATCTTGAACGTAACCAATTATTCCGTAGGTACATTGACAATACTATTTTATCAATACCCATCGTTACTTACACACACATGGACTTTGGCACACATACGTACGCATATACACACACTCGCAGAACACACGAACATCCCAGAGACAAACAAAATCGACACAACATGGCTGAAACGCAGTTATCCTATCGAAACAAGCGACACTTACGTTTGCGCCAACGAAATCGATCTCTATATTGTTCAATTAAAACTTTCCTCACTTGCACAAGACGAAAATGATGAGGAAAAATACAGGATAGATATGAGGACAAGATACGTAGCGATAACACAACACATATAACACGATATTCGACGTAGAACTAACACAGATCGCGGGAGCGGGCCGCGTGTAATGAAAATGACATAATATAACCTCAAAATGATACCAAAAGCGGCGCGCCTCGTGGACACCACGTTGCGCGTTCCGTACGTCGCCGTCTCTTTCCCGCACGCGTTAACCGTACCAAGGTCACGTTTCTCATTCGCGTGTCGATCCAATCGTACGCGCTGGCTGTTACAAGTTATTAGTTAGCTCGGTATTATAATGAATGTGAAAGGGAAGTCATTAATGATGGTAATTAGTCATTAATGGTTGTTTCCTTTAATCAGTAATAATAGCATGAAACATGTTTTTTTTTTCAAATTCATTAGTGGCACTTGGTTATGAATTAAATAAAAATATTTCACAGTATGCTGTTTATTATAAACGTGTAAAAACACGTATTTAGTACACAGACACAAGCAAAAGGATACTTATTTCATTTGAACAATAACATTAATTTTTTTATAAACGTCCCAAAACGATGATCGTCAACATATTCAATAAATTGTAAAATATATTTTTTCAGTTTTATATTAATACCCCTATAATCGATTCCAAAATATTTTTCCCAATTAATATGTAACATAAATAAAATTATGATCCCATTGAAACACATAAATTTATAACAATAATAAATTTTCTATATAATTAGCATACGTTGACATTCAACTTGTAAAAATTACTTATATCAAAACCGAATTATGACGATTACATTTTGACCGCTCACGTAATACTTTAAGACGTTACGCTTAAGCGACAAATGATTAGATTACAATGTGTGCTAACAAGCCAATCATCACATTATTCGTTCCTTTAAATCAAATTTTATAAATTCGATTACTTGTGTTGCAGCTTTTAACGTCATTTGATATATCAGTGTCGCATTACTATCCAATTATCACGCGTAAAATCATACCATTGTTATTACATTTTGTTAACAAGCGTGACTTTACGCTACACCCGCTGTTCTAGCACCAAATTAAAATACTTTTCCCGGCTGAAGGATAAAACGACAGCAAACTCACTTAGAACTCGCCGTCGTTACGAACGATTGACTATCGTGTTCCGATGGGTGGAGGCATGGGTGTCATTAAAAAGGGCTCGTTCGACCAAGTGCGGCCCCCACGCGGGACGCTTTACTCCAGCGATAACAATAATAATCTAACAATAGTAAGCTCCATGTTCGGACGCGGTGTACAACTCGCGAGTACAAAAATGGCGACATGGGTTATGCGGCGTCGCTGCTCTGGAGACAGTTTTAGTTCACTTCTTATGATGACATGTTATTGGAAATTTCAGTCAATAATGACAACTAAAATGGTTTCTGAAATTTTATATAAAGTGAATGTTTGTAGTACTTTAAATTTAGGCTCATGATAAGTCAAATAGAATAGGGAAGTAGCTGATTGGCATACATAGCTATGTATACAAATTTGATATTGCTAGAAATTACGAGTAACAAAATCTCAATAATACTCCTCACTTGAGCAGTAACCTCTTGCAAGCCTAGCATTTAACCACAGAGGCATTCGAAGCAGAAAACGTAAAATGTAAATTTCTTTAACGTACCATTACATCTGTAACTCCCGAAGAGGTAGGCAAAGAAAAATCTAAATTATACATTTTTGAACCCAGTATCTATAGATCGCCAATCGAACTTGCAACTGACACGACCAACGAGGCAGTCATTTTACTTTAAATACATATAAAAAAAAAACAAGAAGTGCAATCGAACCCGACGATCGAGTGACGCGGACGCATGCCGTCAACGCGCACGAGTTCTCAATTCGAATTCCAAACAGGAACAAAAGCGTTAGCGCGACAAGTGAAACTTTATTTTCGGCTTGAATCTTGAAAGTGAGTTATTTAAAAATCTCTCGCCATTTATATTTTACGATACAGTAAGCCAGACCAGTTAGCCAGTCGGAAGTCTTTAAAACCGACGCGCGTGTGTGAATGCAGGACAAGCACTCTAGGCCTTCAAGGGTAGAGCTATTTGGCACTCGATACATTCTGCCTACCAATTAAGAGAGTCCTGGCATAAAGGTACAATAGTATTTTAAATTCGAACCATGTCACGCGCCCACACCAACAACTGTAACAGACATACCTTGCACGACAACAACAAAATGAACGAAGATAACATTTACCCTACTCATGTCATTAAGTTTAAGCTGTCAGTACTTAACTCCTGTTTCCTTGTATTTGAGGCAATAAATTTCATTTTATTATAACTATTATTAATATGTCTCGTTAGTCGAGTCCGGTTGCAAGTGCTACTGCCGATCGGGAGTTACTCGGTTCATACAAATTTTTCTAACTTAAATTTTCTAGTACTAGTTCGTAGTCTGGATATGTGCCCGGTGTGTGGCAATAGAGTCACAACCTATACCATAGTGGAACGTAACCGGTGAAACATGGGAATGTTCTGCATTCCTCTGCCTACCTCTTCGGGGATTACAGGTGTGATGTCACGTTCCATATATTTTCATAGACCTATCAGTCTAATAATGCGTTTTCACATCGAACCTACTATGTCTTAACCTATTCTGTTGCATATTTAATTTCTACAACACTTAGCGCCGCAGGCTGCGGCGGCGCCCGAAGCTCGTGGTATTGTTAAATGCACATTCGAATAAAAATAGAGTAAAATGAACAACATTATGTAGAACAATGTTCAGTAATTAACAAAAATGCACCGGTAGCGCCCCTAGAACATTTCGCAGCTCGTTGAGAACGGTTAAATGTGAAACGCGATTTAATTTACTGCACATATAAATATGAAAAGCAATATATCGACCACAGAGCATATAAAATAGTTCTTCTTAAATGTAATCGTCAACAAAGCCTTTATGTACGTTACGTTACGGTTACGTTACAACGTAACCTCAAATACGGAATACGTATGTGTGAAGTGAGGCGCATAGATGCACATTAGTAACGCAACGTCACGCCTGTAATCCTCGAAGAGATAGACAGGAGGGTCAACATCCAATGTCCACGTTTGGTAACGTGGGCGCGGCCGTTGTGGACCACGTACACGTACACCAACAAGTCACGTGTACGTCTACGGCGTCACGTGCGCGGCGCGAACTGGCGCTGAATGGAACATGATGTAGCGGAACGAATTAACGCCGCGGGAAATACACGACGCGTAATATACCTGCATAATATATACGTCCACTTATATACATAATTTATGGATGACTCCTTATCATCATCATTATCGGCCTGTATTATTCACCACATAACGTAGGCCTCTTCAATAACACGCAACTGAGCTCCATGCGTCCAATAGCTGCCAGCCAATTTGCCACATATATCGTCACACCGGCAGCCAGGTGGCGTTCTACGTTACGTTCGCCATGACGGGGTGCTCCACGCTATCTCTTCTCAATAATAACAACTATAAACAAAACATCACAGGCGAATACGGGACCCAACAACAAAACAACACCGTGTCGTATTATGAACGTATCGGACGAGTTGATACGCGCGACCTTGGGCCGCGATTACGGGCCGCTCTCGAGATATTTTCAGAACGACATCGCGACAAGCAAGATAAATAAATATTTTATTACGCTCGATACGCACCCGGCTAGTTGCGGTAATTAGTGTTACATGTAAGATAAGTTATATCTTCTCCTCTTCCAATAAAGCATCGATAAAGAAAAATAAAGGTAATATAAGAGACACCTAATTATTATTAGACTATTCCCGTCCATCGCTGGACATAGGACCTCTCCAGTAGCTCGCTTCACTGAGCTCGTTCCCAGATACTCTAACATCCAACCGTACCTAATGTGATTTAAAAACTCACTGCGTTTTGAAGCCTGCTCCATATGTTGCCGGTGAGATGTAATTGAAATTCGCTCACGACATCGATTATTAGCTTCCCATTTAAGTTTGGTCCGGAATTAGGCGTACTTAGGTCCGGAAAAGGCGAATTTAGGTCCTGAAGCGGGTCCAAGTCCTGTCTGCAATTATCAAGGGTCCCTGAGGTAGGGCACGTTAGCATCGTATTGACAGATTCTATATATCGTCACGTGTAATTAAGTCAGAGCGGGACTCTTTGTTGAAGCGCATACATACGCTTCGCCCGCGCTCTCGTGAGATTGAAGCATTTTTCAGATGTGGAATGTGTCCCTTAACCTTAGCTGTTTTTCTAAATGACCGAACGAACATGCAATCAGACAAAATTCAAGGGCGATTGTTTTGGATTCCATATCATTTACGTAAGCCGTATGTAACGTTACAAGTATTGGTACGACCAAAGTTTGATGCTATCGTGGCTATTGGATAGCGTAGAACTTTTAACTGGATGTACCAAGCATGCGTGGGAAAAGCATTTTCGCCCTCGCCTTGACACGTTCTGGGCGACATGAGTCAAGAAACATAGACCAAACTCACTGCTCGACCTAGTTGAAGATCAGATGGCCTTGTGGATGTTTTCCTAAAATATGACTATTACTTTTATCACATTCATCTACGCGTCAATCTTTGCGTCCTTACATAATATAACACCACAAGTTATCACCTAACTGCAAACTGTATCATGTCGTATACCGTTCAATCTACAATACAGATCGAAATGTGGCACTTTCTCATTATAATAATCACAGTACCCTTTTGTGTACACACACACACACACACACATGTACATAACAAGCGAACGAGTTACAAATACAAAGACACAATGGCAGCACCACAAACACTCCTCCAACAATAGACACATACATCCCACGTGCAGCCACAATGGACGACGACCGACTCACCGGCGGACGTACGTAATAATGTTGCATACGGACGATGATCAGCCGCTTAAGGAACTTTCAAATCGATCGGCTCGAAGAGCAGTGCATCACGTTTCGATCGTATTTAAAATAGAACTTTAAAGGCACCGCAATAAAGCCTATTTTTAGATTACAACAGTGTAAAATAGCAAGAGATTGCTCGGGCGCAATCATCAAACAATTAAAATGTTAAAACAGATTTTGTTGAAGTGTGGTTAAGTTTTATTTTAAATGCAATAGTATCTGCTCTACTTTCTGAGATAGTAGGTATATTTGAACGGATTCCTTAACGCATGTGCATAACACTAAATGCGATTTGAGTATGGTCATGTTATACTTTGACGATATCCTATCCTATCCTATTCCTATTATAATATTATAAACGCGAAAGTTCTTAAGTATGGATGGATGTTTGTTACTCTTTTACGTAAAAAATATTGAATGGATCTTAATTAAACTTTGCAATAATATAGTTTGTCTGGCCTGCATCAATGGCCTTGCTCATCGTTTTTGTCTAGGTATTTGATTTTTTTCTTTTCTCTGTGGAGCAAGCTACTTTTCATACTCGAATTCGCACGAGGTCGGTATTTACGCGGGAAAAACTTTGTGACACACTGATATCCACGCGGGCGAAGCCGCGAGCTCATCCAGTAAAGTAAAGTCCAAGGCCATAAAATTGATATATTCAAAAGCTCGTGTAAGATGATTTAAGATAAAATAATAATAATAATTTCATTATCGTCATCATCAACTTATCTCAGTGGACAGCATAAGAATTTAATTATTTATGTTAACTTATATCTCGTTTAACACATCAGTAGTGGTGGGTGCCACCTGTGTTGACTTTGAAATGGACGAATATTATGTTTACATGGGTTTTCAATAAAATTTACTCGTTTCAACAGTATTCAGTATTATCACACCATTCAACAGTATCATCATCCTCATCATCATCATTCTCGTTGTCATCAACCATTTATCCCAGCACTACTTGTTGACAAGTCTTTTCTTAAAACGAAATAAGATAAGGAGATTAAACGCATCCCAGAATATTCTGGAAAATTCTAGCGTATGCTTGTTACCTTCGCAATGTTTCTAAATACACACACGCACGCACATACGCACGCACACACGCACGGGTCGTTAGCCGTGTGACTAACCGACAAACCGACAGACTGAGTGTACCTAAATGTAGAGCGTACGAGCGTACCGCATTGTTAATTGTTAACATCGCAATAACACGTGTGACGCGCCAGTGGAATATTTAAACGACGGCCGTTCAGTATCGATCGTGGTGATACTATAATACATGTACGACTGGCGTTTGTATATTGTGACTTTAAGAGTAATGTTAGATAACCCAAAGGTGTCGTATAGATTCATATCTTATCCGCCACCCGTTTCCATAATTCCATCACACTCGCACGATTCGGCGATTATGTTATGTGTCTCACCATGGGTTATGAGGTGAACTTATATTGCTTTGAATAAGGGTGAAGAATTATATAGACATTCATGAGGTTTGATACCAGATCAAATTCTCGCATCCAGATAGTTTTTACTATATGGTGTTCATATAGTTCATCATCGTAATCAAAGAGTTCTTTAGAGCATCTCAATTGACCTATCGTCATTCAAGAATGCAAATTCGAATCAACAAAACTTCGTAAAGACAAGAGAGGCTTGCGCAACGAGGCAACGACCGCAACCACTTTCTTTGTCACGAAGCTGACTTCCGGCAGGGTGGAACTCATTTGTCCGACCGCACCCGACTTAAACTCAGCCGGTCAAAACTACTTTTGTTTTCCGATTCGAACGGCGTACGCGGAGACAATTTTCAAGCGGGAAAAAACTTGTTGACCTTAGTTAACACTTCCAGAATTATGTATGTTTACGGATGTTGACAGCCGGAGAGTCATTTTATCAGACCACAAATGTCTCAAACTGAGCCAGTCAAGACTTATGGTCTCATTCGAAGAGTGTGATAGGCGGAGGCAGAGTTCTGAAATAGGTAAAAAATCGTGACTGATGTTGGACAGTACTGTTTGGGGTACAAATGTTTATGTGCCCTTAATATCATCTGGTCAACAATACTCTTTGCTACTTTTATTAGATCATAATCATCTTTTTTCGTTCCTCTATTGAACTCGGGTTGCGATCTTTCAATAAATAATATTTCGCTATTGTACCACACTGGAGTGTACACACAAGTGTACGTTGGCAAAATTCAACCACCAAAGAAACACCACAATGAAGAACAATATCCTACATATCCCCCCACGACATTTTCTTGCACCGTTGTAGCTGGTGATTTTGGACGCTGAAAAAGGAGGATAACAAAACTACAACAAATTCTATTACAAGAACAAAATCAGTTATCTCATCAGCTCCAACATCCCTGCGCCCGAAGTCCCCAAAGAAGTACGCAGAGAAGTGTAGTACAATCGCAAGTTTCTAGATTAAGTTTACCTCCTACTACGGAATAGGTGGTGAGCCTAATGCCATTCGATGAACATAAATCAAGGTAATGAGCCACTATTAGATATTTCAACTACGAAATATCCAACAGCACCGGAACCTGAATTTAAACTCTGGACCTCCTGATCGGCAACCAAGCTAACAACAAACGCTCGATCAGCGAGGCAATGAAGTATTCTCCAATCTACCCAAGTCAAAATGAATAAACGGTCATCGATATAGCGGAACGCACGTGCGTCCCGTCCGGGCACGAGAGCGCACAGACGCGCCGCATGCATAATGTAACAAGACGAGCACGCATAACACAGAAACGCACACATACTAGAGCTACGATTATATAACTAGTTTGTCTAGACCATGATACTGCGTAAGCAAATGAGATTTGACTGTAAACTGGCTGCAAGTTGCGTCAAATAGATTAGTTTTAATAGATCAGACTGCGTGCTTGGTCTAGTCGTTGCAAGCGTGACTACTGATCGAGAGGTCCTGGATTCGAATATCGTTTCAGTTCTCATTTGTTTTTCCTACCTGAGATTCTCTAGTTCACATTTATAGTAGGGGCTCGAAATCTAGGTTTTGTACCGGTGTATAGCAGTATGATCAGTTCCTATTCCACAATGGGACATAAACGTTACTGATGTTGGATAATCGCTTTTCATATTTAATATTGGGGATTATATTTCTCAAAGTTGGTTTGGTGCGGTAAAAGTGAGATAATACACTTAAGAATAAGACAATAAGACATAAAAAAAGCTATTGGCATTTGATGGACTGAATGTATTTTCCTGCGGTTTCTAAAGTGAATGTGTAAGGCTGTTGTGAAAAGAGTGATAGAGTCAGAAGCGTAAATAGTTCATCGATTAACAGTCACAAGTTTGTGTACACCATCAAGTGGACTGCTAACCCTGGAGCTAAATTCTGAGAGTCTTTAATCGAAAAAATTCTCATATGTGAGAATTTTTAACGCAAGACCTTTCACGCCAATATGACATTTCATTTATGCCCGTCCATTCATTTACATATGCCCGTCAGACGTTCTCGATAGATTTTAATATGTACCTTTTCTTAAATGTAATTTCAAAGGTTAACCACAAACAGTTTTAAGCATCATGAAAATGGCCGTAACATTTATTAATAGCTTTTCAAAGTGCTAATTTCCATGGGCCAGAAGAGTCAAACATGTTCCAGAAAGAATTATGTCGCGCCAGTTATAGAAAAGCGACAGGGAGAAGTAACATTGACAGAATGTAAAACTAACATTTGTAAATCTGCAGGTTGACGTAGCGTTGTGCAATCATGAACATACGCAACGGTGGAGCCGGTCCACGAAATGCATGCAAATTGTACCAATTTATTAATACCAGTCCGGTGTGCAGCGTTTCAAAAGATCATAAACATTGAGAAAATTATAATCAGTGGGTCGTGTCATGTGCCATGGGAACCGGTTCTCAGGCGGTTAATTCTACTAATCGAGACGGTTTCCAAATCAGCGTGGCAAGATACGATACTTTCCTACTGGATACTTTTTATATGTAACGCTTTTTGTTTAACATAGGACTTCCAAGCCTTCCAAGATGCGACCTTAAAAAAAGAATCGTACAGAAAAATGAATCGATGAAAATATAAACATATTGACGGCAAAATACTTCTTCAAGTAGTTTACCGAAAGTGTCAACAATGTATAACGCGCAAAGAGAACAATCCGACACAAAAACGTGATCTGTACGGGAGTGTACTAACGTGAGCAGATGGTTTCAAATCAATGTCAAAACCAACTATCTACATAGATAGCCCGATATCGTTCATCGCGAACAAGTATAATGACGTCACGTGTTACAATATTACGAGCGCAGCTATTAGTATTGAACCAATTCAAGTCAAAAGTATGAAAAAGTCAAGCTAGGAGAGAGAACTTTGGGCCAGATTCGGGAACACAAATGTCACAATCGTTCAAAATTCTCACGACAGCGTTAGCGCAATAGTAGAATTGTCCGCAGACCACTCTGTTAGTTCTACGATTGATTTTAATTAAACGCCGATAAAAATGCTGTTTGGAATTAATTTTTATCGGATTCCAATTCGAGTCGCGACCGCCGCCCAGTCGTTCGCTCTTTTGCAAGTCGATCCGAACCAGTTTTCAAATGGTCGTATGGAGGATATAACATTTACAAAGTACATACATATATATGAATATTTTCAGACACGGTAAAAACAGGGCTCGTAGAACATAATCTAGGCTTGGTGCAAAAAATTCTATAGACATTTTAATACACAATTTTGATAATCAAACACAAAACGATCTATGCCAGGGCTTCTTAAACTTTTGTCATTCACGACCCCATTTATGATTGCGAGTTTCTTGACGACCCAATTCAAATATTAAAAAAAATAATAATATAAAATTAATTAAATCAGTACATATAAATATTTG
>DWEJ01001410.1:0-13114 GCA_018245835.1 Mysoria sejanus stolli | reverse complement strand
CAGCAGCGCTTAACACTGCTGTTATAAGGCAGAAATAGGTGTGGCGGTGGTGCCGCCGGAGTCGAACCACAGGGGGTACTACCACCTTAAAACATTGTTGCATGAATATAATATTATATTACTGTCGTTTTAGCACCTTTCCAAATTTAATAGCAATTAATGAAGTATGTGTAAAGAGTCATAAGTATAAATTATGTGTATAATGGACGCATATGCTGTGACCAAGACTGACCTGTCTTGATCAAATAGGCTAGGTACTGACTGATGGGGAAGTCAGAAGTCTCCGAAACCGGCATGCATGTATGAAGAGAATGAAATGTGAAAGAAGCGAAGCAGATCTGTAAGGAAACAGATATTTAGCACTTGGTTCCCTCTGGCTACCCCGTAACGGACCTGGCATAAAGCAAGCATGTGTAGTGCTGTATAGCTGTATAAAGTTGTATGTGTATGTGCAATCTTAAAATGTTTATTCCATTAATTTAAACATAACATATCGTCTTATTTAAATTTATACGAGTACAATGTCAAAATAGACATGTTTAAATCGCCTGTAATCCCTCCAGAGGTAGGCAGAGGAGTTTAGGACACTCCGACGATTCACTAGTTTCGTTTACATCCTAATGTGGGATAGAGGCTGAGCGTAAAGCCATACACCGGGCACTGAGCATTAAGCCATATTCCGAGCCACTACAAAAATATCTAAACATACACGATATTCGTACTATACGATATACGATAACGATACGATACGGCTACACGATAGGAAGGTATGCAAGATGTAAATCATCTTAGAATTTATTATTCTGACAGGGGTTTCAATAAATATACCATTCAGAGCACAATGCGGTAACATTTGGACTTCACACTATGATGCTACCAAAGGGTCTGTCTAACAATAACAATATATCTCTCCAGGGCGTTAATTTATTAATGGTGTTGGAACTATTTATGGCAATGGTATTTTCGTTGGTAATTAAATTACGAAACTGTTACCAATATTTAAAAGATCATGTCATGGTCTTAAAATGACTCATTGAGTCATTTTATCGTAGTCCTGTATGGTCCGCTGTCGAAACTAATTTGAGAACATAGTCCACTACGTTCCTAAATGTGAGATTGGCAGTGTTCAAAAGAATTGAAGAACATGAAGCACTCTAATTTTTATAGCATGTGATATTTAATGTTAAACATATAGATAATTTTTTTAAATCATTGGTATCAGGAATTGAATCACACTCCTTGGAATGTATCTGAACATGGATACCACTGCTTCTCTTAGTAATTTTAATATCTGTCTAAGGCGGTGGGATGTTTTCTAGAATTTCAATGGAATAATCATTTGATTCAAATACATCATGATCATCACTATCATAACTCGAGTGTTGTTTAAGTTCACTGAGGGGCATAGATCCCTTAACTTCCCTTGAGGGCGTTTTTCCCATGATCCCACCCGCTGGGTATGTGTTTTGCGGAACGCAGAGCACGGCTTTTCGCACCATCTACACTGCAGCCCGTCAAATGGAATTCATAACCAATCAATAAACATTCATTTTGAATTAAATAAACAACCGGGAACGTACCAGGAAGCGTTACTACGCCATATTCGTTATTTACCTAATCACATTGCGAAACATTTCGCGCGATAATTGTCACGCTTTTTGCCTATAGCAACGACAAAAAACAAAACAAAGCAATCTCCTGTTATAGACAATCACCGATCTCTTTCAAATTACACCAATCAACGGAATTAGTCGCGCCGGAACAGATCGAATCGTTCCAATACACAAGCTATAGCGCAAACAGACCCATTTCCACGTATTTTCGATAACGCAACCGGCTTTTTGTCGATTGGACATTCGCAAACGGTTAGGTACCATTTAGATCGTGCATATGTATTACTGATAGTATTAACTATTAGTAATTAATATGTACGATCTATTCAGTTAAGTAACCAATTTTTTCACAAATTAAATTTTTTCACACTAACAATTAACACACTGTCCTTTATTTCCTTGTTTTACATTTTGTCATTTGATTTAAAAGAGTATTCTTAATAGCAGTTGTCATTCATAAAGAATTAATTTCTCACAGTAGACATTAGACATTTATAACAGATAATTCCTTCATTCATTCTACTTACTACTTGATTTATTCCTTTGACTGTTATGAAAAAATGACATACGGACATTCACTTCCAGGCTAGGTTAGGCTAGGTAAATAAATTTCACGGGTCACGTTAGATCGCGAGTACGTTAACTATTACATATAAATTACATTAACTACACTATCATGCAGATTCTAAAAAGAAAAAATAATTTAGCGTCACGCATGCCAACGAATCGATCTTTTTGCGGTCTGGCTCAGCATAACGAGCGTTCTAAACTACAGATACATATTAAATAAATAAAACTCCATACTCCTAGTTGCACTATGATACTCTTTGCGGCAAATACAATAAAGACACAGATATACACCGACATCCAGACATGTCACCCGATGACAAAAGCCGGAAAATCCATTCATGGTAGACTGACCACAAGGCAAACCGTTTGTAAGGGTATGCAGGCATGTTATACAGAGATTCGCAACGCATCAAATCCATAAACACTCATGGCCGCAGTAATTTCACTTATGTACTTGAAATGATAGTTATTTCAGAAAAAATTATAAACAAATTAAGCAATGAAAATTTTGTTTGTAATTTTTCTACGAACTATGCCGCAGGAAAAAGAAAAGGCAAATAAATAAAATTGGAAATAAACAAACAAATAAACGAAAAATAACACGAATAAATAAATAAAATTCGAGTGTATGTTTGTAATATTGAAATAACCGCCTTTTACTAATAAATAATAATACTTATAAATGCATGTCTATGTATACACGATATATATACCAAAATGTTATTTTTTAATATTTTACCCGTCTTTCTGCTCGTTCCGGCTAATCTCTGGAACGGCTGCACAGATTTTAACGAGACTTTCATAATAGAATTTATTAAATTCCACGCGGGTGAAGTCGCGGGTACAACTTGTATATTTACAAATATGAAATTAGCCGTCAGAAGTAATATTATATTCAGTTCTTCTACGGCGCGAACGTTAATACTCAAATCAAATAACAGTATCATGAATTACTGAATCATTTTCAGGACATCACAGGACAGTAAATGTACACGAAAAATTCCAATAAAACGGCGTTCACGTAAATGTAGCGTAACACTTGCATTATCCCTAATAAAACTATAAGATCCTTTACTAAGCGTGGTCGCATATTTTACGTTTATGGACAGTTTTATTATGTTTCTAAATAAACAATAGGAATTTATTTCGTCATGTAGTGTTTACGGCAAAACACTACTAAACAAAATAAAATTATCCAGCGGGAAAATAGGGTTCCCAAAAATATTTTTTTTTGCCATTTTAATATTTTATTTTATTTTAGTTCTGTATTCATATCATTTTTATATGTTTCTCGTTGCGTTCACTTGTTTATTCCCGAACTTTATAAAAGACAATTCGAAAACTATTGACATTATTATCATTTTTATCTTCTATCAAACACTATTAGCAATTTCATTACCTAGAGTTTCTTATACGCCTTAGTTAAAAAATAATATGTAGTAAAATTAAATTATTATGTCGAATTTACAATAAATTAATTAAATTATTTAAACATAAATCTATATCACTTACAATCTGATAGATTAATCATCAGATATCCATAACGGTGTCGGAAAATGTAATGAGAAAACCTGCACGCCTTGTGCTTGTAATTTTCAAAAATATTATGTAGGCGAGTAGAAACTGTCAACCCGCACTTGAACTGTGTGACGGGATGCGGCCTTAACCCCCACATGCTGAGAGGGTACCTGTGCCCATCACTGGAACTATAAGAGTCAAAAAATATATATCACAGAACAAACAAGACAGTAATAGCATAGAAGTTTTTGTCTAACCTTATCACCAAGATAAATCTAATTTTATCTTATTGAAAACTCAATTGTGACAACCCTGCGGAAGAAGACGATTTATAGCAAAATAAAATGTTTAGCAGACCTCCAGAGAGTTTTCAAGAGATACCGCACTGTATACAAAGTCCGGGGTGAGTGTAAGTTTGATGTTTCTTAGACAATCCTTGCAGAAACCGCTTTGCGTGTATCATGAGAGTTATGAATGTAAAGAAATACTCGTACGTCAGATGTGTCAGCATAGGAATATGTGGCTTTTGGTTTTTGTCTCCCCCGCAAGGTACCTGGTGTAATGGTTGAAAAGTAATAATAATCCTACATTTACTTATTGCTTGTATACATTTCGTGATTGTCTGTATACAAAGCTTAGAAGTCTCAACTGTAGCCTCGTTGCGATTGGGAAACTATTTCATGAATTTCAAGTACTATAACTACTGAAGAAACATACGTGAATTAAACCGGACATTATTTTATTACCTACTAATGTGTTAATTTAAAATGACTATTATAGGAGCTAGTCGCATTGGACAAAATCAAGTGTATGTCACTCAAGGTATCGGTATCATACAATATCAGGTTTAATTCGAACGAAATCCACATACTAAAATACCGATAACAAAAATAAGTAATTTCTCTAATTGTCCAATGACAAGGCGCGTATATGAAAATATTTTAAGAAGCTATAAAAATACTAAATGTTTTAATTTCCTTCCTTGTTTACTTGAATTTTGAATTTCTACCAACATATTTGAATAAATGACTTATTTAACTATCCCAGGTCTGAAAGTCGAGCTTACGTCACCATTTATTTTGGAATTTTTATTATATAAATTTTAATCAAAATAATTTTAATAAAATAATCAAAAAAAGTCTCAATTTTTATTTATCATATAGTCACCCTAGTCAGACAACCTTTTTAATACATCCAACAAGTTTTCCTTTCTTTATCTCAAATTCTGACATAACATAGCTCGTTCGCTGCACAGTCCATTAATTTGGCTTCTAACTTGACAACTGTCCTTAGTTTACAAAACATAAATAAACTAAGTCGTGTGTGCAATTTATCGAATGTTCTGGAAAACATCCAAAACTATCTGCATATTTTCAAAAGTATGTTTTAACCTCCGATTTTTCATATTTAGCAGCCTGAACATAAGGTGTTCCATATTAATTCTTAGGGGTAGCAACTCATTTTAAATAGATGCTGAAAATAACTTTAATTGTATTATCGATTCGATCTTGGGATGGAGTAACCACTGAACATAAGTAAACTCAAATAATAACTGATACTTTTACTATAAAATACCAATAAGTTACATTTCCATTCAACATAAAGATCTTCTGCTACATTCCATTCTAGAAAAACATTGGGTTGCTAAATGAATAGAAAACTAATTGTTAAAAAATGTGTTACATTTTTTTTGCAACATTGAATAATATTACTTCAACAGCATCATAAATATTGTAATTTTTTGCTAATAAAATAAATTATGTATTTACCAATAGCCAGAATCACCAAATCATTTACGTACTAAATTACGTACTAATATAGTATTGTAATAGTACACATAAACATTATCAGACACTGAACGATATGAAGTAATATTTTTTGACACTAAAACAATCGTGAACCTAGACGTGAGTTGAACCAATAAAAAATTTACTGTAATATTACATAATACCTATATTAATTTATTTTTGCACAAGGAATGTAGAATAATTACCTTCATAATGTTAGTCGTTAAATTATTTTACCTCACATTTAGGCACATAATTATAAAAAAAATAACACAATAATTATATTTGTCAAATCATAAAAATTATTCATTTTATAAAACTATACTAATTAATATCATTAATTTAATGATGTTTAATATGATTAATGTAATGATAATTAATATTTGTACTGCCACATTAATTTAAAATATAAATAAAATGAAGTCCCAACACAAAACAAAATTATATCACAGAGTTACTCTCATATAACAATAATAATACATGAATACGTGATATATTTATATCTGAACACTAAAAAATAAAGTTCTATTAAGAATTATTTCATATCCATGTTACTTAACTAAAGATACTTTCAGTACAGAATGGTAACATTGACCGAATTCAATTAATATATTTTATAGATTCTATGACGCAATAATTATGATAACGGACAAAAATACTAACGTACATGTTTATATATAGTATACGTCACTCAGTTCACGCAGACGCAGTCGCTCCCGCCGTTAGGTTAGGAACGCACGCGTGTTGAAATCGCTTATAATTGTGCTGTGCTGTGTTAAAGAAATTAAAATGGTGAATCCAATTAACTTGCAAGATGTTAATCAGAGTGATCTGAAGAAGTTCCTCGATTCGTTCGACCACGTGTTCTCTGACTGTGACGGTGAGTTATGTTGCATCATTTTATTTCGGCACGCCGACGACATGTGTATACGTATGTATGAACGCTCACTCTATTTGATAAAAAAACGTTTTTACCAATATTGTGTGTACCAGGCTTATTAGGTATGTTCTAAATGGTTAGCAAGATGTATGTAAAATTTCGATCGTAACTAAGTATGTACTTATCATTAATTTATTAGTCCGTAGTAGCATATCATTTAATTTATAAATATTTCAATAAGAAAAATAAAATGTTATTTAATTTCACCAGCACACCTCGAACTGAATTATGGCTGTACTTACATACACGCCAAGTCGCATGCGGTATAGGCAGATAGTATAGGCTGCCAAATATTTCTATATTATATAACATAATACAAATTTACGTTATAACTATATACCATAATCATGACAATGACATTATGGCGATCCTCGCAGTAATATTTTGATATTTTTAGTTGGTACTGCTATCGTGTTCAGCTATCGTATGCTCTATAAATTATCTTCATATGTCTTTGTAATTTGAAGGTCAATATCGTATTCCAATGTTTAGCAATTTTCTTAGTAATTTTCCGTCGACGTTGACCAATTTTACATTTATTTTATTCATTTTTAATTGAATAGGTACCTAACGTTCATATATATTTTTTATATTTAAATTTTATATTTTTAATTTTAATATTAATGCTAAATTGATTGTTAATAATACATCATAAATTTTAAATTATTAACCATAAACATTGTATATTATATTTTTTAGTATTGTAACTAATGTCTCAGTTTTACTACAAACACAACCTGTTTAGTTATTAGACTTAACTACTAGTTTGTTTAAAAGTTAAAGAAAATATGGATATGTATCGTGACATATCTATCACTGTAGAGGCGGAGAAAAAGTACTTTACGTGCCCATGCCAGGACATTGTAGAGTCGTAAGAGACCACTGAACTGGGAGCCTGCGGATCATAATTTAGCGTCGTCTGTTTAGAGACAGCCTAGTCGCCTACAGGCAGCAACATTGATGGCGCGGTGAAGTGTCCTGAAATTCTCAACCCACGTACTCATCCTAGGGATTATACGCAAAAATTCCTTCGCAGAGGGCGATATTCAGTAGTGGATTCAGACAGGCTGACGACGATCGATATATGTATGGTTTTAGTACATTATATTATGTTCAAATTGATTTTCGTGAAATGGCACGAAATCGTCAGCAATATTTAATAGCTACGAGGAAATTGAAAATTATGTTATGCTTCGTAATGTTCATACGAGAATTGTGACTCAGAAAATTACACATTTTCCAGCCTAACAATGACGCGGGAGTTGTGAAAGTTGTAGATTTACTCGTTTATCTCGATTATACATTAAAATCAGTGTAATTTCTTATACTCATTATCATTTTACTTAATATCATTATCATTTTCAGCTTATCTTACTCCTCTGTTGGACATAAGCCTATCCTGACATGTTTTTGTCTATAATACACCGGGCTAACAAATTGGTGATTACATAACACGTTATTTCATACGATCATTTTTATCGATATCTCATTAATTTCCTTGTAAAATAATACAATTTGAATTTTTTTTTCATAATTTGTCTAGGTTAAAATTGAACCTTGTGGTGTCAGTAATAAAGGTGTGAATAAACATTCAAAATCTGTCATGTTTCTATCCCGTGCATAACATGCACGAAACACGCACTCGCCATTGTTTTACCTTGTGATATAGCAAATCCCATAATGGACTTTCTGTGTATGGGGATTAGGATTGTAATCGATTACCGCCAATTCACATTTATAACCATAACTCAATAGAAAGCGAACTCTGTTCGTGGATACTGAAGTATCAGAATAGTTTAGCAGTAATTGTTTAGCAATAGTTGTGTACTATACCAGTCAAACTGGAGTGGTTGATATTGAAACTTCGGTACAACAAAGCATCGGTAGTTTTACATTCCTGGCATACGAATAAATTAGAATGAGATAGATGAGATAATAATTGGTTGACCTTTTCTTCAGATAATTTTGTTGGAAATAAATTTATAGCTAATTATATTAGGTTAGTATATACATTTACAATTGTAGTTATTTACGCCTGTAACTTTCGAAGGGGTAAGCAAAGGACTGTGGTAAACCACGTTTAAATAGGATGTAAACCTATTGCCATAAGCGCGGACAAAACCAGATTCCGAGCAACTACTAGAAATTTTATTTGGAAAAATCCTATATTACCCGACCCGGGAATCGATCCCGGGCGCCTTCAATTAGCAGTTGCGTTAACAACCAAACACTCGATCATCGAAGCAAACGGTGTCTATAACAACCTTAATAAGTTTTAATTAGTTTTACCTAACCCTAATTAGTTTTTGCGCCAAAAGTTGAATTTTAATCACGACCCATTGGTAGTTTGAATAACTTTTGGATAAACATAGTTCAACAATGCTCAAGTTAGTATTACAGAATCTCCTTATAAGATGCAAATTGCTTTTAGATTAAGTGAACTAAGGTTTATCTTTCATATTAATTTGCGTTTATATATTATGTAATAATCGAAATATAACAGAAAGAGTTTCGAGTAAGTTAGATTGGAATATAGGATATATGATCCCGAAAGTCGTGCGAGAGAACAATTCTCGTGACCCACTTGTGATGCTGGAGTAGCACACCGAGTCCGTCATAATCCAGCCCGTTTCACCGAGCAGTTGAACATCCATGAGTATTTAAAACGTAAAAAAAGGTTATAGGTTATATGAGGTACATAAAATATATATGCGTTTGGTTCTCCTAGGGTTAAAGGAGACTAAAGATTGATCCAGGCTTAGGTCTTGACCCAGTCTACCGTCATCAAAAATGTCATCTCCGTTGGCCTTTTAAAAATAGTAGTGGCCTTCCGTTGTTATAGAATAGAAATACATTAAAATATTTTATGTTTCGGTTTCAAGGGCGTTGTTCTCAATACACGAGTACGTTAGATCGTCGAATGCGACCGTGCAGGTATTCGTCTGTAACCAATTTGGATTCAGACGAACTGAATAATACAAAATGAGCTGGTAGTAACTAAATATTACTGTGTTATTCTGTATGTAATATTAACAGTTTCTACTGACTTTCTTATATTGATGTAGGAGCGAGAAGTCTTTGAAACTGGCGTGCGTTTATGAAAAGTCGGATCTATTGGGGTAAAGATATTTGGATCTATTAGAATAAAGACTTTTACTCCGTAGAGAGACTTGACATAATGTAATAATAATAGTATCTTATGCTAAATTAGACTAATGTTAGAATCATTCCTGCAGCCCTTTTGCCAAGTTATTCTCACTAATGGTCTAACTGGTCTAATTGATACTAACTCCGTTCGATGCTCCGATTCGAAGTCAGCTGCAAGCGGTAAAAACCACCTGCAACGATTGCCTACTCGTTTCATATTCTCTTTACATAAAAAAAAATATATTTTCATTTCTTTTAATAGCAACAGGCTCACGTTTGACTACAATCTCATCTGGCGGAAAACGAGATATAGCCTGGGATGTAGGTTGCTTATAAAGTGCCTATTCGCTCTTGTGTGTACATGCCTACATAAAAAACACGGAACTGCTGAAAATGTAATAAAAAATTAAAGAGGAAACTATAGATTTTACAATAAAAAAACAAGCATTATTTCTTTGTGATAACAAAAGAATGAGGTGTTCCAAATTTGTTTTCAGCATTGCAGCATGCACTTATAATTAAAGGATGATTTTAATAATGCGACATATACATATAAAGTGAAATATGCGCCTACGACATGCTCTATCTATCACCCAGGGTTGACTGGTTATTAAGTACGCCCTTATACCTCTTAGCTTAAGGTGCTACAAAAGTTTAAATAAATAAATGTAAAGTGGATTCCGTGCCATTGGATACTTGCGTGTGATTTATTAACGTTCCGTTACATCCGAGAATCAGAAAGTGAAGAATCAGCAGTCAAATTCATAGACGTATAGACCAAGAAGCCAATCAATGCCATACCAATTTAGTAATATAATTATACAAAATTGGATACGTAATTTGTCATCCCAAGAGATTAATGCCATCAAACTCTACTTAACACCCGAGGGGAAGCTTTTCCATCAGTCACTGAGTAATTGATAGGAAGGATTATAAATTAGTAGCGTGAGTTTGTGTTACTAATTATATTAAAGACCATATTCGAAAATAGAACTGATGAAACGTGGGATTATACAACATTCCTCTGCCGACATTTTCGAGGATTACAGGCGTGATATTACTTTTTTTTCAAAGTCATGCATGAATAGGACTAGTACCGGTATCGAATATTTTCTTATCTCGTGCCAATATTTCTTAATCATTTATTCTTACGACAATTCTCCTGGTCTTTGGGTTGCTAGTAACGAGAAAGTTGTTGATTCAGAAAGTCTTTTGGAATGCCCAGAACCTATTGTCTATAATATCAAATAATTTATACTATTTACAAAAATTTTTCCGAAACTATTTCAGTCCTGGTTTCCCGTAGATAGATAAAAAGGTAAAATTCAATGCTCTAAGATTGCCCTAGCCCTCAGTCATTTTAATATACAGGTGACAGTCATTTTTTCACCCTCCTGTAACCCACCCTAGAAATACATATAGAAATACATGTATCAATACCCACACTACAAATACATGTATCAATTAAAATATTTTGTCATCAGGTGTAATCTGGGCAAAGACGCCCATCCCAGGGTCGGGAGAATTCATCGAACTGATGAAGCGACTCGGAAAGACAGTACATTTCGTCTCGAACAACAGCATTCGGACGCAGAAGAACTACGAAGACCTTTTTAAGGCTGCTGGGATTGATTCCGGTTATGTGAGTATTTTGGACGTTTTAATACTTAATGATATTTACTTTTCCTTCTGAAGATCTGAAAAGGATCACAATCTACTTTCTGTTGTAATACTTTATGACACTACAATTTGACCTAAAGGACAGTAACAGTGAAAAGTTGGTCTTAAAAGGCGCTTGAAATATCTAGGCGTTAGGAACGTTTTCACAGAAGATTCAAGTTCGGTATTAATTTAATTACTGCAGATGACTTAACTAATATCTTTATATTGAAAGTATGATTCTACATCTATACTCAATTATGAATAGGTCACCTCCGACGTGATAATATTTGCAATATTCGATATAAATTATATGATAACACGTCCAATGTAAAATCTGGCAGCTTTATTATAGTGAATTTGCATTACACATGTGCATTTTATCAGTTTTATTGGTACCATAGACAAATACTATGCATATATTTTATCAACCCGCTTTATCGGGTACTGGATTACGATAATAATAGTAAAGATTGTCTGCTTCACATGTATACAAGTTTGCGTCATCCTTTTGTTTCTCCAGGTATGAGGTTTGAACTCGGTACCGGTTATATAGGAATTCATCAGGTTTTTTCAGAAAGAAACGGTCTAGCTGGTGCGACTGGTTTTAACGTAGGAATACACGTACTCAGTGGTAGCTAGCATCGATGTTAGCTAGACATCACGAAGTTCAAATTAAAGTGCTTTCGACGACATTGCATAAATGTCAAATTCACAATAAACGGCAGCGTTTCCACAGTAAAAAAGTCCGTTTCTTATGCAACCTGAAGATCGTGTGGTACTGCAGACCTTTCATCCAGACTAACAAGTGATAAAGTATCAGTAAATATTGTAAGGAGAAACGCATAGTGAACAGCGCCACCTGGTGCTGCTAGCCGGAACAGACAGGCGTAACACGTATTATTTATCTGTGGAAGGATTGAAAATCATAATGGCGCGGGTTGTCGTTGTACGGTGCAATACCGATTGTCTTTCCTGTCCGTGTTTTGTTATTTGAAATGAAATATTATTGTAAAGTGATCGATTAAGATCTATTTTTATTGCATTTCCACACCTGATTCCTAATAATAATTTATTGCCATCTTAACTGCTTGCATTGCAATCGCGATGTTATCTTCATTATTTTAACACTGTTTTAGATAACTCGTTTACGTTAATTAACAATTTGTAGACCTTTTCCAAGGCTGTATTTCTTGATTCTTTTTCGGATCTGCAAAAATTAGGAGTTTATTTCGTGCATCTAGCATCAAGAGTCGAATTTATCTTTATTGTAATATGTATTTGTAATATTTTTCTTCGAATTCGTGGAATTTATCTTTATTGTAATATTGTTTTATTTGTAAATAGAGTATCTATCTATGGTATTACAATGGATATCGGTAATCGGTCTCTTTGTGAGCAATGATTGTTAATTATACGAGAACGTTGTGTTCTGTAATATCAAACAAATGGACGTTGATCTACGAAATCCTTTCATAGATTAATGGAGGTAATTGTGTATACTCGTTGTAGTCATTTGAATTATAATCAGTTGAAAATGTAATTCAATGTCTTTAAAAGGTTCTGATTTGTTCTTCAAATGGGGTGAATTTACACCTCGCCTTTTTACCTTATTATTTATATATTTTTTTTCTAATAATGCCACGGTTCCTTTTAAAGTTATATATATTAATGAGTTATAGTATTAGTTATAGTATTAGTGAGTTATAGTATTGATATAGTATTAGTGCTAATTTTATTTTATCGATAATTCACATAAAACAATGTCCTATTAAATAAATTGATTTTTTTTTTATCTTCACACCTATAATCCCCGAAGAGGTAGGCAAAGGAATGCAGAACACTCCCACGTCTCACGTTTTTACGTCCCACTATGGAAT
>DWEJ01001409.1:0-13118 GCA_018245835.1 Mysoria sejanus stolli | reverse complement strand
TACAGTGTATTTATACAGTGTATTAATACAGTTCATACAGTGTATATATACAGTACATCTAAGTTAACCTAGCTTTAATTATCATACTACACTAAATCAGAATCAAATACATGAAATATTTCATCTACCAGTTAATTGGTATTATCCAATGTTAAATGGTATATGTATATTACAAAATCCATGACATCAAGGCATTAAATTAACATATATTTTATAAACACGTCTATCATTGGCATAAGAGAAAACCAAAGTATTAACAACTCCATATAAATCTGAGCGCGTATGACTTAATTTAGCAGGCGGAGTCGAACCCGGCGTAACAAGGTTGAGACCTTTATTTGAAACGCAAATTTTTCTCCTTTTAACGTCTGAACTTTTGACATCCTGCTTCAAGACATTCACGCTTTCTTTGAAAAAACTCCACATGTTTACATGAAAACATGATTACTCTAATTTTGCCTAGACTTATATTTGTTTCATTGTGTCATTGTAATAGGAAACAATTAAATATATCAAATCACGAAGTGTAACCAGCAGCTTTTGTAACAATCTCAAATAAACCTTTATTTTCCCTCCAAGAATTAAATAGTAAGTACTTACTGAGGCCGGCTCACCGATCCGAAGTTGTTCCTGTTCTCCGATACTAAAAGCCATTTTATTTTATTGAGCTTCTCATTGCCAGTCAGCTATCAGCAGAGCATTCAGGTGTTTTGGACTTAGACGCTCCAGCGGTACCTAGGTCATCTGGCCGAGCGTTTCACAGTCAGGTGTCCACAATACGTTCTCTTCAGACGAATTACCTCCATTTTCCTTACGTGGTCGAACCAGCGGAGTCGGGCTCGGCCAAGGCTTATTACTCGTATAATAATCTCTGTTACGACGGTCTCCAGCTCTTCGTTTTTATAGTCTCCAAGAGTCGTCTTAATTTCTGGTGGGCCCCAGGATCTTGCGAAAGATCTTTCTCTCCGTGACTAAGAGTTTCCTATTCTCTTTAACTGTTAGTGTTCCAGATTCGCATCTATGCATCAAATTCCGTAAATGTGTTGCTAATGCAATGTATATATATGCATATCGGGATTCGTTCCTAGACAATGTTGCCCATCATTATTAAGTTGTATTAAAAAACCTTTTATAAACAGACAAATCTATTTTTGTCTAGCTATATTTATAAAACTACATGACATGGTAATGCTTGTCCTTTGAAGGTATTACATAAATTTTACATCACGCTTGTTCTCCACGAAGAGGCAGACAGAGGAAAACAGCACACTCTTACTTTTCACCAGTTATGTTTACGTCCCTCTATACTGTATGTAATACGTTTTAAGTTTACTATTGCCATGATTTAAATTAGTGTTGATTGAGTTTAAATTGAGGAGTTAATATTTCAGTGCTCTTCTAAGCGCAGGCGGCTTCAAACCTTCTGACATTACAAAGAAGTGCACGATTTTAATATTAATACTGCTCGGAATAACGCTCAAGGAAAATATTACCAGGAGAACTATTTATTAAAGAGAAGCTTGTAATATTTTCCAAGATGTGTTAAAGACTCTTCTAGACGTAACGTATTTTGATGAGTGCACTTATTCTATTGTAGTGCTTGAATAATTACACTACTACTTCTATTTCTACGGTAATTAATTTTAAATATACGTACCTAATCGTAACATCAATCCCCGAAGAGGAAGGCTGTAGGAGTACAATAAATTCCCACGTTTCACCGGTTTAGTGTCTGATGGGCGTTGTTTCTGGTCCACTTTTATACAGAGTAACAACCCATGTGTAACCAGCCTGATCAGAACATAAACGAATTACACTTAGCGGCAATTATACTAATATGTGCTTACTGAGCTAGTGATATTGAAAATCCGATTCTAGCACTTTTGTTACGCAACAACAACGCAGTCAGGAGTCTCCGGAACCGCCGTGTATCTATGAAAAGAGGCGCGGCAGGTCTGCAAGGATAGAGATATTTGGCACTGAGTGCTCTCTGCCTACCCCTGAGGGAACCGTCGTGGAAGATATGTATGTATGTATGTACAAAATGCGTTCGATCTGAGATTCCAATCTTTTTTTGAACGTCGTCAAATCATTACTTGTATGAGTAAACACAATATAATTATTCTACGAAATTATATTACATGGTATCATTTGCATACGATTACTTCGCAAGTTTAAATTACTCGTTGGTTGTGTTGGTTGCACGCGCGACTGCCGATCGGGCGGTCCTGAGTTCAAATCCCGGGTCGGGCACTATCGGATCTTTCTACTTTAGATTTTTTAAGAGTGGCTCGGAGTCTGGATGGTCTACGGCAATAGGCTGCCCAGCTATTCCATAGAGGGACAAACGTAACTGGTTAAACGTGAGTGTACTACATTCCTCTGTCTATCTCTTTAGGGATTACAGGCGTGGTGTTACGTTTTATCAATATGACAATGTTTGCAACATTTGAAACAAAATAAATGATATTGACCGAGCTTGAGATTACTGTATCTTACAAGATTTAGTATTTGGTAGCTGTCGCGAATTTTAATGGTATGTCGCTTAAACAACAGAAGTTTCTTTTCGATATGAAATAGATATATTTAAATTACCCAATTCATTTGTAGTTCAATTCGTTTATTTAATTTAAACAAACATTACTACATAATTTAAAGACGTAATGCGTTTACCCAATAAATACAAAACATATTGAATAGGCTTTCTGCGAAATGGGAGGCATTGTGTAGAATCGGCTCACGCTAAGATTCATAAGCCTCCCTCTTAAAGGTGTATCATAAATGGCTTAAAATATCTACGGTTCATCTTCAGTATTGAGTGAGGAGCTAACGACTGGGTAACAACCCTAAAACTTCGTTAATAACACAAACAATGTTCAATTTTCTTTCTCGATACGTGTATTTTCATTGAAAATAATCTTATAACCAGTGCATTGTTATTATACAGTGGATGTAAATTATTTTCATTCGTATATTCATTAACGTTCGTTTTAAATGCTAATACGTATCGATTGGTATGAGCGATGCGGCGCTGCGACGCTTTTTTCCCAACAGCCAACCAAGCGTCAACCCTTGCAATGCATTAGCAGAGGTTTTTGCCCCAATCCTATTTAAAGTGACAATTCTTAATACGGCATTAGGTATATATCCAACTAATGATAGCATATCCTATTTATGAAAATACACACGCGTTTTTTTTATTTCGATCTTTATGTCCTAAATCTCTTCGTTGACATATGTTAAAGTCAAAAAAAATTTTCAATTGATTTGACCCAAGGTAATTTGTCATCCATTTGAGTACTAAAGTACAGCTATGTGTAAATAGACCAACTTGAAACACTCATTTAGCTCTGAGTGTAAATAGAAATTATGAAACTCACAATTAACGCTGATTCATGCCGTGCCCTAAATGGAAATAAAAATAAACGAATCCCGCGGGATTGGTAAAAAAAAGGGTTAAACGTTTGAAACGGCGGAAACGCGAGATTTCAGTTAACGATCTTTCAAAACGTGCGCTTAATCACTTCGCTTCGGTTTTTTCCAGATTGCCGCAACATTTACAGGACTCGGATGTGAAATGTAAAGCTGTTGTCGCATTTTGCGAAGCGTTAAAAGCGATTATCAGCAGGCGGCGCTGACGTCCAAAAATCAAGTACGTCATCCAATGTTTGTCAAGCATAATGCACAAAAACTATTTTATCATCATTCACCATACATGAAACTAACACAACATAATAAAAAATATCATTTCATGAGCACTACCAACCAACTATGCAAATTCAAATGGCACTTATTCAAAATTGATTATTTGGAACACTTTGTACGTCAAAATGAAACTACCATCGCTTCGGAAAATGTCTCGCTATGGAAAAAAATCGGCGAAGAAAGCTCTGTAGATGTGCTTGTGTATCTTACAAAATAAGCATACTACATGTACCACAGTCCGTAAGAATGTCTGAAGAAGAATCTGGTTAAGTTTAATAAAACCAAAAGCATTTCAACACCCTGAGCCTCTATTAGGCAACATTACGGTCTATTTGTTATGTTTAATTTCTAATGCATGATCTTGGAGGTTTTATGTAAGAAACAAAATGACTGGATAAATAGAAAATTTATTGATTGAATTTTTGAATAACTCTACGTGCTCTGAAGCGTAGACAAATGTGTCAGTGGATAACCTGTGCCTAAAGGTAAATGAGAGGAAAGCAGATGAATATGAAAGGTGCCTCACATTAAACTTTGGAAAGTCAAGTCGAAGATATGTTAATTCGTCAATTGAATTGCGAATTTGGAAAAAAGCAAAAATGTGTGCCTCTAATGGCTTCCGACTTAGGAAGCGCTGAAGTAGGCTCTAAGGGTCGTTTAAAAAGCTTTCTAAGGCACACGTTTGTGTGAGAGAAATGTTGAGATAAATTTGTGTGAAATTACCCTTATACATTTGGTTAGTAGCTAACATAATAATATATAAATTCTATTGTTAAGTTTGAATCTCATACAATTTGAGATATATATTTAATTATTGCTCGCTCCGTCTTACTTCTCTTCTGTGCTGTGAAAATCCAAAATTCTGGTGAGTCAGAAATATTTGAATCTTCCATAATCTCTTAAAAAATGACTAAAGCTTATTATGACGTGGTATAACTTAAGTGCGCATTAAACCTTGGTTTGTAGTGGGCATTCAACTAATGGTTAACCTTGGATTCGTTGTTCATTTTAACACTCGATTTACCATCTGCCAAGCTATCGTACCATGGCAACTTTCCCATTATATTGAATGTGATTTAAAAGTATTGTTATAGAAAACCTTTCCCTTATATAACCGTTTCCTTTACTTCCATTTGACCTCCAACCACCCTTCGTCAGTCGACTTAACACATTATACTCGGATCACGCACTTCCTTGCAACACGTTGACTTTTCCGTCTGATGAAGGATATTTCCAAGAATTATATTTTCAAATGTGTCTCGCTACATTTTCTTGAAAAGAAGGGATATATTATGCACAAGAGTTCCTGATGGTCGCACGTTAGAAGTTATTCGATTTTCTAATTCCATTCTCAAAAAGTATTGTACGTTTTTTATTATTTTTATTATTTGGTCTTAAAACAATTTGGTTGTGCATTAATATAGGTACGGTTATGGCTCTTGTTGATTCTTTGCGGGTAATTTTTTGTGATATATCAAAATAATACAAAGGTCAAAAGAATGTTAATAAAACGATATAGGCTGTGGTTTTTCGTACACTTGTTAAGATCATCATTTAGACCTTAGTTGAAAGTAAGACCAATTGTAGGGTCGAGCTCCAACCAGAAATAATATTATTGTGATAAGAACGAGTTTTTGCAATATTTCTGGATGTACAGCTATTTAAATAAAATTGTCCTTAGCAATATATCCATGCTTATGAACTGTCCAACGATCTCAACGTCGATTCTAGCTTGGGGTCAGTTGATCGGATGGGAATTCAAAACTCCTTGCTCTACGGCATAATAATCAATTAAATGCTCTATATTATCAAAACATTAGCAAAGGTACCTAATATCATTATATAATAATATCATCTAATACTTGACGAGGTAAAACTTTGTGTAATATATAGAGAACTCACATAATGTAGCCAAGTGAAGTACTTTATTATAAAATCGGGTAAAGGTCTGCGCATACTGAGAATGGAAATTGAGTAACAATAATAATAGTGTTATACAATTAATTGATGAAAAATTGCACATCACTTAAATATTCCAATATTCTTATCATTTCAATATTATGTATACTTATTTAAACAGAACAAAACAAATATAAGTAAAAGTTGAGTGACATTTCAACCTGAATAAATGTGGACCACATGCAAGTGATGTATAAGTTCTTATGTATAAGTTATATATAAGTACTTACTTATTTACAAATATATTATTTGTAAATTTAAACAGTGCATAGCTTAGCCAATACACGCATTTAAATATCTATGTAAATGACTGCCTCGTTGGTCATGTTGATTGCAAGGCAACTGCGAACGAGACGTCTTGGGTTCAAATCCCTGGACGGACACCATTGGTTGTTTCGAACTTTGATTATCTAGCTGGATGTATCACCACATATTCCATAGTGGGACGCAAACGTAACTGATGTGTCGTGAGAAAATACTACACCGCCTCATCGGATATTGTAGGGGTGATATATTTAAATGAACATTAGTATACGTCAAGCTTATAACACCTAGTTTCGTGAAATTGCCTCAAATTGTTGTACAAAGCTCTTTGTGGGCACAAAGTGATAATTATTTTGGGAAGTAACTCGATAACTGCACTTGATAATATAATAGAGCCCACCTGTATAAATAGGGGCTGAATATGTGAAGAGGCTTTACTGTAAGGCTTCTAGGCATTATGTGAGTTCTATTGTTAGATAACAGAAATTTGCCCGTACATTGGTAGGTACTGCGTGGATTTAATTCTACGTTAGTTTTGTGGCTTGAAACCCATTATTAATATTTAGTATTTTATTGGCATTCGATTTCTTACTTTGAACTGTTGTAGGTATTATTGAAGCGGGCTTTAGTGGATTTACAGGTAAGATGCAGCTTGGGGTATTGGCCACTGGTCTTAACTAAGTTATATATGTAAGTTAGTTTGGCAATAAGAAAGTTAACGTAACGTAACTTCACGCCTATAATCCCCGAAGAGGTAGGCAGAGGAACGCAGAACATTATCACGTTTCACCGGTTACGTTTACATCGCACTATGGAGTAAGTTGTGAGCCTATTGCCAAGCATCGGACACATATCCAGACTCCGAACTACTACTAGAATTCTAATTTAGATTTTCTAAGAGAAAATTTTCTAATTAAAAAAAATTGTAGGGTTCTACCCTGGAATCGAATCCGGGACCTCCTGATCGGTAGCAACCAACACGACCAACGGATCAGTCATTAAATTTAAGGGTTAAGTAAAATAAGAAAGTTATTAAGTTAGTACCGAGAGTGAATGAAAGAAGCCATAAATAGCTCGTGTGTAATTTGCTACAAATTGTGGTCTATTATCCATTGTTTTGTTTTATTTTGGGCTTTATTATGTTTAAATTACAACGTTATTGTATTATGTTTTATTGTTTACTTTAATTTTAAAAGTAAATTATATATTATTTTTAGTATGACAGTACTAATAATAATCCAATCCAATGGCATAAAGATCCAAGCAAACCAAACATCAGTTACATGTCTTTTCGGACAATATCAGTACGTGAGATATGAAATACATCTTAAAATTCTCAATAATAAAATTCAATCGACAATACATCTGAACCAATCATATCAGTACAAGGAAATGGCTATCATATACAATGCACCCTCACTGCGACAGAAAATCTACCATCAATCGCTTTTAATCAACAGAACTGCAGAGAAATCCAAAGACGTCCACATATATCCAGTAGCACGTGGAAAATTATCTGTCACGATTTATCCGCGACCGCGGTCAGACTTTCGAATAAGTTAGATAAGTTTTCATAAACACATCCTAACAATGTCTAAATGATAAAGGCAATGTCGGGTTCATCAACCGCTTAACCTTTTATAATGGCTGCAAATATATACATTTGTTCTTTATAACGTAGTTCCGTTAATTCAAAGTGAAATAATTTGACGCAGTGTATGAATGTAAAGAATTTCCTAAATTTATAATATTTATTTTTATTTTCACGCATGTATTTTCCGAAGGGGGAGGGGGGGGCAGATGAGTTATGTCATACTATGGAATAGGTATTGAGCCTATTGTTATTCACCGTGCATAATTATCCAGACGTCGGGCGGCTACTAGAAAATGTGAATTAGGAAAATGCGATATCGGTCAATCCGGAATTTGAACCCATGTTCACTCGTTCCGCAGCCGCGCTTGCAACCACGACGTTGGTCCTGGTAGCAAACCATATATACCAAAAAGTTCAGATAAGGCAAAGCATATATATACAAAAATTCAGAAAAGGCAACGCATTTATACAAAAAATATTAGAAACCATTTAATTTCAAAATACATACGACCTAACCAAACAACCACAGAAACTTCAGTTTGTGTAATGAATAAGTTAAACTGAAACAAATCAATACAATCGTATGAGAAAGTCGTCAGCAACTAATTGAAATGTTCTGTCGTGGTTTCAAAAATCATGCGCCGACGTTTTCGACGAAGAAACGTGTAAACAGTAATCATGAAGAAATACAGAACGGAAATTCCAATTATATTTATAAACGCGTTAGATTATTATACAGGCAATTAATGAATATTTATTAACGCTTCACATTCGTAGCGTGACCAATCAGTTGGTTTTGTGTTTAGTGACCCTGAATACCGAGTAAGGGGTGGTGTATTCGACTCCCGCCCAGGAAAACAATTTGTGTTACGTGAAATGCTATTGATTCTGTCATCGTACAAAATGATCTATGTATATATGTATTTGAAAAATTATATACTATGTCATATTTGTAACATATTTGTCTTGTTAGCGTAGTACACTGGCTACCGAGTTTGGAATTAAATTACCATGTGTGAGTTATATGACAATATATAATTTGTATTATTTATATAGAGCTTCTAAAAGAGAATTCCTGATATGAATTCTGAAGTCAGGTTAACATAAAGAACTGAAACGGGACCTTAGTTGGTCAATCTTTTGTCCAATCAAATATAAATTGAGTTTCATGTTAATTAGTGTTGTAGATGTAATGAAAATATGGAATACAAGATCTGCTCGCGGCTTCGCCCGTGTGGAAATCAGTGTCACAAAGGTTTTCCTGCGTAAATAGCGATAGTGGGAATTCTAGGATTAAATGTTGCTCCACAGAGAAAAGAAAAAATCAAATACCTAGACAAAAAAGATGAGCAGGCTAGGTACGGGTGAGAGCCGAGGGGCGTACAGTGGACGCCAGTTCGGCATATCCTACTTACTTGTACTTGATATTTTCAACAATTCACATAATATATTTATAAATTGCAGCCTATGAGTTATTCTGATGTATAAGCTATATTATTGTAAAGTTTCAATAAAATCCGTTAAGTAATTTTTACGTGAAATAGTAACAAACATCCATCCATACTTACAAACTTTCGCGTTTATATTTGTAACATATCTGTCTTGTTAGCGTAGTACGCTGGCTACCGAGTTTGGAATTAAATTACCATGTGTGAGTTATATGACAATACTTAATTTGTATTATTTATATAGAGCTTTTAAAAGATAATATAATATTAAATAAATAAATAGAATAATACGTCTCACCTGGACACGATAATGTATATATCGCCTTAGCTTGCGCCTTAAACGGACCAACAATTCTTGTGCCAACCAAGTTGCCATTTACAGAGTAGAACAAATATACCTATAAGACTAAAGATCTCACACTAATACATGTCCTAGAACATGAATAAAATAAATAATACGACATCAATACAATATCGTTAATATTTATTATTATTATTATTATTATTATTATTATTGTTATAGGTACATTTTATAAAAATCAAACAAAATGTTAATAAGAATGTTGTAAAAATAAATTCCGTAGAGTTTGATCCGCCCCTGCGCCGTCGACTCACATTATTAGTAGGTAATAAATGCATACATATCTTCACGCCAAGCCTCTTACGGGGTAGGCAGAGAGTAGGTAATTAATAAATAAATTAATACACTGTTAGTAACAAAGTGCTAGTTGGAGGATAGATTATATGAAATCAATAGTACAGATTTTATGATTCCTAAGTTGCAGTTAATAATATCATCCCCATTGAATGGCAGTAACGCATCGAAGAACTAGCAAGCCAACATTTCAATTACGACAGGCATTTGGGGTTGTATTGATTTACGTCGGTTTCGTTGCTCGGCTAATAACCACTTCGATTATTCATCGCGAGTATAGTTGTTAGCGGTACAGCACTTACTGATGACATCTTGGTTTGTACTAGAATGCTTTAGCCTTTCAGCACTTTATCATAGACACCCTAAATTGAAACGTGACCTGTAATATATAAACTTGATTAAACCATTGATGATTGTACCGCGTCAGTTAAATTGTTGACGATTTAAAATTTAGTATAATATTTTCACATTACTTAGGCAATTCAATTTCATTATAAACCTTCGTTTCCATAGGCTTGTTTGTATTCACTTGAAGATTATATGCAACATATAAACAATAAAATAATTACGAACAATTCTGGGTAGTTCATTCCATGAGAGATATTAAAATGTATGTTACGACAAAACAAGACATATTTGGAATTAAATTCAATAAAACAACTAAATGGTATTGCGATTATTAAAAATATATTTAGGAACCCTAAAAGCGATCATTCCTAGAAAGGTGAGTGAACGTGAAACCACATAAAAATTTAAAAATGGAAAAAAAAAAAATCCAAAAAAAAGCTCAAACCGTCAGCTGTTAACATGAAAACTCTGTGTACAAAGAGTGGGAAAAGAACGCCTTCATACGAGAGGAGTGTTTGACATTCGTGTCACGTTCAAAGGGGATTTTTTTTTATTTCGCACTGACAAAAGGGGTGTACAGGTTTTATGAACCTTTTTGGTGAGTGATTGACTACAAGAAAAATATGAATTCGATATATATATAGGTATATCGGGTTGTGTGAAATTGTCCTTAACTAGTTGCCGCGGTGTGAGGCAGCAACGCGCGTACATACAGCGTATTGGAATGCGGTTTGTTATTCAATGTTTATGAAATTAAAACTTAGGTAATTATATAATTATAGTTAATATAGATTTGCAGCTTCAAATTTAAATTTTATATATACTTTGTTGTTAATCCAATGCTAGGTCATGAATACCTTAGGCGTAGTTAATACCTAAATATATTCTATTACAGTCGACCCGTGGTAATAATGAAAATACATGGTAGGTACAAATAACTCTGCGGAATTCAGTTTTAATTCATATTGAATAAGTTGTAAGTGATATTTTACATTTACAGTTTAATTATATTTGTTATATAATGAACTTCAATTTACTGCATCGTTGGTCGTGTAGGTTGCAAGCGCGAGTGCCGATCGGTCCCGGGTTCAAATCCCAAGTCGGGCACTATTAGAGTTTTCTAAATTAGATTATCTGTAAATGACTCGAAGTCTGAAATATGGAATGGTAGGCCCACCAAATATTCCATAGTGGGTCATAAACGTAACTGTTTATATTAACTCTTAACTCTTCGGTGATTACAGGCGTGATTTTACATTTATTATACATTTTTTTTATAAAAATCAATGCGGGTTAATGAATGATATTACAATACTATTAATATAAGTGTGTTTTTATTATACCTGTTTGTTTGACTGAGTGTAAACATGTTTCCATTCTGATGTAGGTTTGATAATAATATATAGATTTTTGTTAGCAGAAAAAACTAAACAGTACCATTTAATTTATCGTTTGCTACACATTAGAAAACATCCTAAATTACATACTTTAAAGATCCTTTATTTTATTCGTATATTGTTACATAACATCAGGCCTGTAATCCACAAAGAGGTAGGCAAAAAATTATAGTAGGCTCGTCCTAGGCCTAATACCCACATACAACGAACTACATACATTTCATATTTCCATAACTAACTTCATGTATCCACGTAGCTAGTTTATTAAATTCTCGTTCATGTTGCAGACTGATGTTTTATTGAACTCGTGATATACGGATATTGTGTACGTGTCAAATGTAAAATATAGGACTTGTTGACGAAAATGAGGTTGGAAATTAAAATACTATTATATTTTGTTCAATTAATTTATCAACGGAGTTTTGTATTTTATTGATTCAATTAAATATTATTGATATTAATTGTAGCTCATAGTTATTTTAGCACATGGTATTTCAGTAATTTATGACTGCCTCGTAAGTCGAGTGCGACATGTGAGGTCCTGGCTTCACATCCCTAATCGAGTCCCTAATCGAATCCTAATACTATTGAATTATCTAGTTTTGGTTGTTAGTAGTAACTGGGAGTTTAATTTCCGTCCGGTGTATGATAATAAGTTTGGTAAATGGTGAAACGTAAGACTGCTCCTCTGTCCACCTGTTCGTGGATTACACACGTGACGCTGCTACGTTTCAGCATAAAATTTATGTTTCAGATGTTGTCTGCGCCTATAATTACAGCAACAGTCAGGTACCTACTACTTATTGCTTTTACATTATATGTTAGTGTGGAATAAATAAGTTAAGAGTTTCTGTACAAGTCGTAGTTCTAACCAAAAATGCATATGCAACCAAAGTGTTAATTATACTCCACAATATATACATATGTATATCCAAAATATATGCACGGTAATATTCAAAACGTACATTGGTGACACCTTGCCACTATCGTGTAGATATAATGTTAAATTTATTAACTAACTCTATACACAAGAAGCGGTCGCCGGTTCAGGGCGATGTCACTTCAATTAACATGTCGGGGTGGACGGTTCATGCAATGTTGACTAATCATTTTCATGCGATTAAATTTCTATTCTACGTTGCGGAACACGCAACGAACGCCTGTAATTCCCGAAGAGGTAGACAGAAGGTTTATGCCTAACGTAGGGAATTTGGCTTACCCCTTTTTCCATAGTACAACGTGTATAACAGAACTGGTGAAACGTTGGAGCTTACAACACTCCCCTGCCATTTAGCTGGATTTATGCAATAAAACGAAAATAATACTTTTATTATTTAATTTAGCTCGGTTGCTGTTGAATAGCAGAAAAATGAGGTCTAGCACTTCAGCCTCTTTCCTCGGAAGTCTTAGATTCTACTTTCAAATAAGAATAATTCACGCTAGGAAGCTTTTCATGATTTAAAGACACGTTTTTGGTAGCTATAATGAGGAAGGCAAATATCATGAGGATATCTACACGGTTATATATTCCTCATAATATTTTATTATCATGTTTCACGAGCATCTGTTTTTCGCAGCGTAATAGCATATGACTTTATCTCTTCTCAGGTTAAAAATAGACATAATTATATGATACGATGCAACACTTATCCGTTTGAAGGCAATCATAATATTAAGAGTTATTCCTGTTTCAAAATTATTTTTGAAATCCAAACAGGATTCAGGAATCACAATCATAAATAAAACTC
>DWEJ01001408.1:0-13120 GCA_018245835.1 Mysoria sejanus stolli | reverse complement strand
ATATGGTTATAATATTACTCCTTTTACCTATAATCTGTCTAAAGTTGAAGGTTTACAGCTATTAAACTTATTAAATACACTGTATATAATTTTAATCGACTAAATTCTTAAATTCTAACCTGCGCTAATAATTATGGTCAAATTAATCATATGTTTAATTAAGTCACCATGTTCTTAATAAAGCATCTAATATTTAATTATTTAGTTACTTTAATGAGTCCGAAATAATGTTATGGTAATTTTTTCCATGAATTTTGTGAGTAACGCATTATGTTAGGATATAACCTAAGATAATATAGACTTTAATTTAAGGAAGACTCAAATGTAACTTTTTAATAATATGTATTATTCTATTGACTAAGATTTTTTTTGTGAATGATTAGGTACTTTTGTACAATGAAGATCTCAATAAAGACTGGAATAAATATTTATATTTTGTTTTATTTAATCAGTTCCGTTTAATATTCTTTTAATTGACGGGTGCATAAAAATCTTATTCAAATAGTAATTAAGAAAGTTAATAAATGTGTGACATTCTACAATCAATGTTTATAAACACGTTAGCTGTCCATTTAACAAGAATCTGCAAATCTTATTAAAAATGTTTTTATTTAAATCTGTAACTGAATCTCTTGTTCAATACAGATCAAATACAATTTAAATAGGTATATCCACTTATTTGGGTAATAACGACTGCCCTGGCAACACCGTCGATAATTTTATTGTTGGCAACATAAGTAACACATGGACATTTTGGTTATAATCAAATTTATTCAAAAAGGATTTGACAGATCGGTTATGAAATTTTTAATACATTTATAATAATTAAAATCCACCATATTTAGTTCAAACGCATACGAATAATAACTTTTATGATATTTTTTCTTTAAACACATGGTTAAGTTAGGTTAGGAGTTAAGCAGGCGGCGCTTAATTTTTTTTGTGAATAATAGACTTTCATTACTTTTTATACATTCAGTGAATTTGTGGAAAATTATTTGGCTTAATATCGTTATGTAGTTTGGCATTTTGTCGGAAATAAGATGAGGCCGAGTTTATTCCGTGGTCAAAAAAAGCCTATGTTATCAATAACATTACACAATGCTAATGAAATAATTTAAATATCCTAATTAAGTCGACAGTCACAATTTTAACGTTTATTATAAGTAGGTATCTTATTATTAAATTGTATTAATGGGATTAGTAATGATTAAGTGCTGTAGGAATGTAAGTACCGAGTAACTCAGTATTTTAATTATTTACATTTAGATTCATAAACCTAGTAATTTCAAATTTTTTTATATTATGTCTTATCATTTTAAGTTTGTTCAATTTTGTTAATAATTTGAATAGTAATTTTTTTTTTTAATGTTATTTTGATATTTTATATATGAACATATAATTACAAATATTCTCTGGTAGTAGATTATATTTTTCAACATTTTAAAGGGAGTAATAACCTTTTTTAAACATTTTAATGTTAAATAATTAATTAAGTAGAGTATAATCGTTGTTTTAAAATAAAATATTAAATAATAGAAATGCTCTAAGTGTATCAGTTACAAAATAAAATATTTCGCCAGGGAAATCATGCGCTAAATCGTAAAAAAATAAATAAAAACATTTATTCGTTATTATTATTATTAATTACGAACATTATAGAATATTATTGAAATATTTCAAAATAATAAAAAAATATTTAAGTGCATCAACGAGTTGATAAAAGTTTTAATATTGGTCAGTACTGACCCAGTAGCTATGGTGTGTATGAAATGAGTTTATTTTGCAGTATATATAAAAAATGGTAAAATTTTTTGGTGCGTTCATGTAGGCGCTGAACGGTAGGAAGTGTGGATATGTCGAAAGTGCGCGAAAAGTGTGTAGCAGTGTTGCCACTCGCGGTGGACGCGGGCGCCGGCGCGCGCCGCGCGCTTTGTGCGCGCTCCGGCCTGCCATACAACGGTTTATTTTCTCACATAATTTTAAAATAAATTCACATGTTTGAATAATCTTTTTATATATTATTGTTAAAATGTTTGATATTTTTTATTTATTACTACACGCCACGTGGACACACGAGCATTTTACCTCAAATAATGGCCATATTATTGTAGTCTAACGTTTGCCTTCCTTTCTTATGTATTTATATCTCGAAATTAAATTGTGGAGATTTTTTCACGCCCATAAATTTATTTATCATTTCTATTGCAGTGTGCATCCATCAAAATGAGTGTTAAAATAATAAAAAGATACAATATTTATACCTACGTGTAAATATTGTATCTATTGGGGCGTGTGTGTTTTGTTGGACTCCGGCGTCTTTATCAGTGGGGTTGAGTCTATCTAATCTTAGTCTCCCACTTTAACTCGCAGATAAAAAGTCGCTTCTTGTAGAAACAAACTCGCCACTTACTTGCTTATATTTATAAAAAAAATATTTATACTATATTCATTTAAATTAGTTATATAAATAGATATATTAAAAAAATACAATAGATAAGTCATAAGCAGATCAAAATTTAATATTATCAATTTCTAAATATATTATTGATGTGAAAGCATCAATAATTTAAAAATAACAGATTTAAAAATATATATTATATATACATATATTTCTATTCTAATTTATTTTACTATTTATTTGTTAGTACCTATGTTTAATGTAGAATAAAATAAAATAAAACAATTAGGTGTAACATAATTATATGAAATGTAACAAAATATAAATAATATCCATGTGTTTATGTGGGTATTTAAAAAGAAAACATTTTTATATTAACTCAAATGGTCGACTGCTGAATAGAAATAGACTCTCAAATGACGAAGACTACACGTAAACCATAAAGCATTTAACTACCTACCTACATTTGCATAAATATATTTTTTCTTAGAAAAATGTAATTTAATAATACAACAAAAAGTAATACATAGGTATTAAGATTAACACACACAAACAAAACACTGCATAAAATTTAAATGTCATGTAGTGACGTATCTAGGTGGTGTTGCCAGTGCTGATCGGAAAAGTACTAACTCAAAAAATACCAAATTTTAACAGCAACATTTACCTCTCACCATATAATTTAAATAAATCGCAAATTTTTTAGTTTTTAATTGAAATTGAATTTTACCATTTAATAGTAGTAAATATCTAATCACCAAGTGTTAAGAAGCGGTTATCGAAATAGAATCTATCTTCCTTAGATAATACCTACTAAAAAACCTTACATAAGAGACAAACTGATATATCTTATGGGGTATACTTGAAATTATACGATTAATTACTTGGTGGTAATTCATAGATAGGTATCTATCTGACCACAATACCTACGTACCTTAATAGGAAATCATTTAAAAGGATGTTATGACTCATCAGCAGAAGCTTGAGGTTATTTGCTTGGTGATTAAAGTCACCCGTCAGCGCGACAACAAGGACACAGCGCTGTGACAACTTGCACTCAGGTGGATATCACAACTTTTACGTATTAACATTTATCTGCATTTTTTTCAATTCTGTGTTTGGTAACACTGCCTCAATCGCCTTCAGCCGTTTATGTTAGCGCGACGGGGTATAGCAGTTGTGTTTTTATAATCTGAAGTAGATTTCTTTCTCAGCTAATTAGAACAGGAGCGGGAGCAGGAGAGGCAGGAGGGCGGAGGGCGAGCGGCGTGCTGCACTCGTCTTCTCTCAGGCGTGACGTCCGGCCGGGGTCAGCGAACGCAGGGCCGGCGGGCGCTTTCTTGTGCTCGACGGCGACCCTCGACGTCATTCACATGCTCTTCCTGGAGCATGCGCCGAATTCATTAACATTTTACCGGCGCTGCGGGCGCATCCCGGCTGACGGCGCGCGTCGGGCGGCGGGCGCTTCGCTGGCGCACGTACAAACGACTCGTTCCTCACCATCCACTATTTGGGGAAACACGAGCGCAGACGCGTCACCCGAGGGAACGATGTCACCTCGGTTATTAATTGCGCTACAATAATACGGCGGGCGCAGCCACCAGCGCTAACAGATTGATCACGGCGATGTATCACACGTGCAGTCCGCACTAGCGGCCCTTCTATTTGTAAACCGGCGCCGAGGGCCGCGCATTCCGATCGTGCGTCGTGCCCTGCGCCGCGAGCGCTCCCGCCGCCGCGCGCACGACGCTCGCCCGCCGCGCGCTTCCACTGCCGCTGCATCGAGCACCACTTTCTATCACCTCTTATCATTCCAACCGATGTATTAAATGCTTCTATTTTCAACGACTATTAGCTACGGAATGTGGGCGCTCAGTGCGAGTCTCGACTTCTATTAAAGGCGATGTCACTGTAACTGTCAAAAGCATGATTATTGTTCTCGTCAAATGCCTCAATACTACGATGTGGTGCGTTGTATCTACTGACATCATCGCGCGTTTGTGGCTACCAGGTGGTACGTGCCTACCTACATAGTAGACTACTGAAATGCAAGTAATAAAATTATTAAAAATTTATGTAACCCCCCCCCATGTATCTTTTTACAGGATAAACAGATTCCGGACCTAATTGAGATGCTTCTTCATGAACCGATGTAAGGGTCGCTAATCGCAGCGAAATTGTGGTGGAGAATCATATAATCGCGTGACGAATTGTAATCACGATGCGCTTAATATTAAAGTTAAGAATTTAAAGAATATCATGTAAACAGGCAGAACGCATAGTAGGTTTCTCAAATTGTCTGTTTCGGAGAATTTGTGAAGCGAAGACATGACACTTACTTTTGGTTGCCCGCAGGATGTTCAATAGAAGAGGCGATCAGCTCCATCCCCAGAAACAACGGTGCACTCGTGACACATCCAAAAGCGCCGATGCAAACACCATCTCCCTACATACTAAATAACTATTGATTCTTCATTCAAGAGTACACAGGTAACACCAGCCCATTTACCAAGCAATAATGGCTGGTAATGCACTTACTAAACAAGATCATAGGCTTGTAACTTCGGAACGGGTAGCCAGGGGAGTGTCTCACATTTCACCCGTTACATTTACGTCTATCCTGGAACACGTGGTGAGGCTACTGTCATACACCAGACACAAATCCAAGGTACTAGAAATTCCAAGTTGGAAAAACACAATAGTATCCAAACCGAGGATCGCATCCAAGACCTTTTGACCAGCATTCACATTTGCAACCACTCGGCCAAAGGCATTTGTTACTGGTTAAAATGTTGAAAACTTGCAACTTTCCGCATATTGCGAACTTTCGACAACAATATTAAGAAAGTTTGCTGCATACGATAACAGAATAAAACGACTGCAGTGAGTTGAGCAGTGACTTGGTGATAAAGACGCGCTGATAACAGCTAGATAAATCTTACGGACAATCTGATTTACGCAAGGGTTGAAGCGGAGAAACCCATTCAAGAACTCTCAAAATATAGTGAACTTCAACTTTCTTACGAATTGGTGAACTTATAAATTCTGATTCATTTAAGATTCATTATGATGTAAAAGATCATTCTGATTCATTCTCTTCCATGTACATGGTGTAATATCTTCGAATAGTAAAGCGTCCCTGACTTAGACTAACTGCACTCCTATTAAGATATTACACTGACTTATTTAACTTTAAGTTTACTAGTTTCTAGTCAACCTTATATGTACACTTCTTGTTCTTTACGTGCTTACGTGCTTTTTATTGAAGTATTGAAGAAATCGAATATACATCGAATGTCTTAAATCAGTACAGGGTTATGATATGCGGAACCTGGACCAAGTACTTACCTCCATTTAGTTCCATTGCTCGTTATGAAAACTGAGTTATAAATGCCAAATATAATTATCAGGTCAAATACTTATTTAAACTCCTTCCCAAAACATTTCACCATCATGTAAGCAGGTTAAAAAAAATCATGATGTTTAATTCGTTTCCAAAAAACTTCCTTAAATGGATCAATGAGAAATTTAAGGGTCGCGTCAGGAGTACTTCTCAGGAGTCTCGAGAGACAGCAACGCTGACTGCATTATTATGATATCTATGGAACTATTTAACTAAGGTATAATTTAACAAACTAACCTTTCAACCTCAAGTGGCAATTACGTATTTCTGGTTGTTACTTTAATAAAACGTGCCTTCCTACCGGGAGAGGAACGACTAAACGAGAGCAAATACTGATTGATAATGAGGTGTAAGAACAATCACACATTCTTATGAGCCGGCGGGGGCGCGGGGTGCGGGGCGCGGGCGCGGGGCGCGAGCCTGCGCGCGCGCACGCGCCGAACAATCGCCACTACAAATTCTTACAGGTGTCGACTTCACCACAATTTTCTGTACCGTTACCACTTGCATGTTAAGTAGCCGATGAACTATCTATAGTTGTTTAAAGATTTTAGTAATAATCATTTATATTCGTACATATGTAAGTATGTTTTAAACAACCCTCCAAACAATCTAATGATATGTGAAAGATTGCATTACTTCTAAACTTGTCAGCTAACTGTGGTATGTATGTCTTTACGGGATAGGTCGACCAGTTCCGGAACTATTGTGGACCCCATATCGAAGAAATATCCGCGACGTAGGTCGGCACTTAATCGTCCATGTATTAGTCAATTAAATTTTATTATGCTTAATGCAATATTATAGTGGACCAAAGTAGGGTACTATTGTGTAGTTTTCTTTACACATGCCATTGTTTGTACATTTTTTCTTCTGTCCGAGGATTGTGTGTTGGAGAATGCTGCTAGACATTAAATAAAATAAACATAACGACGTACGTTACGTCACGCCTGTAATCCGCGAAGATGTAGGCAGAGGAATGTCCAAATAGTAAATCCCTACGTTTCATCAGTTATGTTTACTATGGAATAGAAGGCGAGCCTGTTGCCATACACCGAGCGCGAATCCAAGCTTAAAACCAACACGACCAACGAGGCAATCAATAAAATAAACATTAGTAACTAATCTCCTCCTATTGGACACATTTCGGGTTAGTTTTGACATGACATCACACTGGACACTGCTGGAACATTTTGTATAACGTTGGAACGAGTCCCCTTGATTGGATTTATCTAACAATCGAACAGAATCCTTAACGTACGATTGGATGGCCAAGAATGCTTTTAGACATTTGCCTCCAGTGGTCAGTTAGGCGAATCGTTAACGGTAAATTTCTGAACTTTGCTCATCGTTTCCGCTGAGAAACGGAGCAGGGTAAGATTTAGAAATTTATTTATATTCACATTCATGCGTCGGTAAGTAGCTAAAGTATTTCTAATTGGAAGTAGCAGCGATGCGCCGGTCAGGACATGCGGGCATGATGAGGCAAGTCACTAGGGAAGGGTGCGAACTGGTTTTATTTAATTGTTAAAATCAGGAAACGACATATACGTTCGTTCGCACAGTAATTATTAATTCTTATTAAATACCAGACACGTGAAGATTGATATAATAATGAGACATTTAACGGATTTCATCAAATTATATCGAACAACGAGTAATAGACAAGTTTCGTGTTTCGTGTAACTACGAAAATGTACAGAAATACCTGATAGATTTCACTTTGTACAACAGGCAGTTTATAAAACAACATTTTCAAATATTAATTTTGTAGGAAGTGTGTGATGATGTTTTGAACTGTTTTTCTATAGTTCGATTACTTATAAGAATACTTACTTAAATGGGTTAATTATTTGGCCATTGATGTAAACATGAAAAAAAAAACGTAACGTCACGCCTGTAATCCCCAAAGAGGTAGGCAGAGGAATGCAGAACACTCCCACGTTTCACCGGTTAAATGTGAACATGGACCTCATAATAGGCCAAGAGGTAAACAAAATGTAAGGAATTTCAGTTAACCAGTCGTTATATTAACTTGTTTGTCGGTTAACACTGACTCTTATAACTAGCATTAAGTCAGATTGAAAAGAATTAAATTACGTTGTATATCTAGATTTTGATGATTCCTACCTACAATATAATACAGTATAAACAAAAGCTAGTTAATATCGAGATAATATTAAGTTATTTTTTTATTTGTCGCGGATGGACATAGAAGATTCCGGTTTGATCCCCTTAGCGGTCCCTGGATTCGCTACTGTTAGATGGTACTTCAAGCGCTACAACATAACAACTCAGTATCATCATCAGCCTATTGCAGTCAACCGCTGGACATAACCCTTGAGCTGTTATGTCCATAGCCCCGCACTTGCTATGCGAGTTGCGTCTCGATATCAATTTAGCTGTCTTTAGCTATTAAGATGCATTTAAATTCAAAACGAACGCCAACGAACTTCGTAAGGTAAGTATCATTTTGAATTTAATAGATGCCAAAATATAGGGTGGATACAATACAGGCTTTTTAGCAGTGAAGCTGTACGCCTGGGTCGTTCCAGTGTAATGTCACGCGCGCCGGCCCTCGGTGGGCTGTAGCGAGTGCTCACTGGAATCTTAATCATTGCGGTGCACTGTCGTAAATGACTCACGCGCATCTTGCAGCGTTAGATTGAGAACATGTTCTGTCGGAATGCGGATGTTTCCGACAGCCACGCGAGCGCCTCCTGCCCATCGACCAATATCGAATCAGTTATGTACCTTTAGTCATGAATTACTAATAAATATTTAGATACATATTGAATATTCAAAATACTGCTAAAGAAATATTGAAGATTCAGTGCTAAATATTAGAGAGGTTTTTTTATTCATTGTATTTAGACTATATTTAGATCTTTTTCAGATGAAAAAATATAGCAATAAAAATCTTTAAATCAAACTAAAATGTAACATTCAGTTTAAAATTCACTTTGAATCTATTAAAGTGCATTTACAAAAAAAAAATAACACAGCCACATGCGCGTCCAAGGCGAAGTGCAGCTGCATACATGATTAAATTGTTGATCGAATTCTAAACGAACTCACAAAAACGACGCGTTAAAACGGAATTTTGTGATCCGTGGATGTAATGCTAAGGCCACACTGCGCACGAGACCGAACGATTGGTATTTATTGCAGTGCATTGACACTGGTACTTGCATAAAGGGCATTAACAGTAATATGAATGGAGGCATTCCTCGGTAATAATGTACCGGTGTGGCAACATTGTATGGATACATTAAGCTCTGTACGCACCGTCCGTTTATGTCAATATTCACATGTAGTATGAACGTGTGCACAAAATTGTCACAGTTTCGGTAGGCGTATTTAATTTTATTAGCGGTGTTTGCTGTGCACGTAAACGGAATAGCGATTCGGATAGTGTGCACGCAGCAGTAGTGGCGGGCGGCGCGTGCGCGGCAGGTGCGCGCGCGCAGCCGGCGAGCTTGTTAGAGCACGAGAACTGCCCGCCTGCTCATTTAGGGTTCCTTGTGCCTTTGCGTTTGATAGCGCTATGCTTAATTACCTCTCCCGAACGCTTATAATTTTAACAATTTACTTTTCATAAATCAACTGAGTGATAATCTAAGTGGTGCATAATTACCCCATATCAAATATAAAATAAAACGGGGGGAAAAAATTACCAATATTATATTTTTTATCACAGTCATAGTGTTCATGTTCGAATCAATTTTAGTCATAGTCAATGAGCGATATGAGTCATTTTATGCAACTTATATTTCTGATGAATGTCGTTTAAATGGAAGTCAACATTAGTTTGTATCATTCTTAATTTTAAAATCCCACTCATACCGTGAATGTGAGACAAACTGGTTACCGTAATTTGATAATAATCACTTAATTTCATCATTAGGTACATGATTAATTGGCCAGTACCGACCGGCACAGCGTGGTTCAGTTACTGGGTGAGTGTTATTGAATTAAACGCGTAGTTAAACTATGTAAACGGGTAAGTTAGTTGGTTACTGCGGTAAATCGAAGTATACATAACTTTTGTAAAGAAAGGTGCAGATGTGGCGTTTCGTCTGCCTTGAATAAAATCCCATCGTTTCGCACCTGCCGCATTGGCCCTTCTTATCCGAAATCTTCGAAAATACTGTAACTTGTTTCCTATGGCTCCAACAACCGGCGGATGGTACTTTGTTCCTTTCAAAGTTAAATGGCCAAATATATCCTTCTTAAAGATAATTGAAGATTAATTACTAGTAGATATATAGACACGGACAAGGTTAATTAAATTATTATCTATAAACGATATATTTATACAGCTTTTTCTTTCTCCATCGCAATCTTCTAGAAGGGAAATATGGTAATTTTAATATTTCAGGCCCTAACATTGGGTTGCCCCGTTGGTGGAATAGTTGCAGGCCCGACTGTTGATCGAAAGGTGCTGTGTTCAAATGCCGGGTCGGGCACTACTAGATTTATCTCCAAGTTAATGTCTAAGGATCTAATTGTCAAAGTCAAAGTCAAAGGATTTATCTAATTGGAATATCTAGTTAAAATTTCCAGTGGTGGGTCGGAGTCTGGATATGCCCGGTATATAAACGGAACAGGTGAAATGTGGGAATGTATTACATTCCTCTGCCCACCTTAGGGCGTGATAATACGTTGTTTATGTTACGTCTGCTGCACTGGCATAGTGTGGGTTGGCGGACTGAAATGAAATGAAGCCGAAAAATATTTTGCATGAAATGTTTTTTTGCCAAACTAGTACAAAGTATTGAGTCTGCCCATTCAAGTTTTACTGAATTGGCATAAACACAATGCACAAAGGAGATAAAACGCGAACGTCAGTTGGTAAGCAACAACAATATTAAATCGATTGATAAGCCCAAGTTGGTACGGGTGGAACGAAAGTGGAACAGGGTTTGTCAACATGGACCGTCAGCTGGCCCCGGCGATAGCGCTTATCGCCTTCGGGACATAGTCCGCTCATTCACAAGCCGTTCCATTCATGCTCCCGCTCGTACCTTTTATCCATTCCAATCTAGCGCTTAAGACGCAGTACAAGGGTTCAGAATGGGCTGCTCTCTCGCGGTGGCAGTTGCGGGACGCGGGGCAATGTAGATCGAGGATATCGCGGGGTCAACGCGGATTGCAGGCGCCCGATAAACGACAACTGCGTCCGAACACTCGCCCTTCCAATAACACCAAACGAGATAATCTTTTCCCCCTCAATCTAACTCAATTACATATCGAAATTTATTCATTATTGCACCCGATTGGGATCTGATGGATGGATAAAGAGTAATAAGAGTAAAAACTATTAAAAATCGGTTGCTCAAATGCCAAATGTCTTGCTTCGTATTGAAATATAATGTCTATCTACCAAAAGCTGAAGCATTTCTAACTTCTCTTAATTAAGTGTATATGTTCAGCGTTAAATTATCAAATGGTACATACGATTGCATACACAAGATGTATCATATCCCTTAGTGAGAAGTGGGTTATTCCTTGTAAGTTTCCTGATTATTCTGTACATTGAGTTCTTTTCGTAGTTAGTCATAGAACCGACAACAGGCACAGAACCGGACTCAGTGTTCTTCCTTGTAACACCCCACCTTTTAAAATATACGATTCTAACCGATTTCACTTCCAATCACTTTACATCATTTATAAATGTATTATGGCATTAAAGAACATATTATTAAGGGGTTCAAAAGATTAACCTTACAACGAGTTCAGCCAGTCATTACATATTTAGAGTATGTAATCATACATTAGTATTAAGTACATGTAATAAATATGATACTAAAACGTTAGTTTTCTCCTTAAATATTAGTATAATTGTGTAATATGATATATGTGGTGAATGTCTACACGAACAGTCTACATGTGTAAAGGCGAGAGTGGTCCATCGTGATATCCGTGGTAGACGTACAGAAGGGTCTGGGGTAAGATAAAACGTACGTTAGTTAAGTAGGTACATAAATTAATATAACATGTAAATCATCAGGGAATGATTAACAGTAATGATGTGATTGCAAATGAAACAAAACTGAGTCATAAATACATTTGTTCGTATATGGTTTATTTAAACTTTAGACATTAGTCATATATTAAAACCGTTATTTGTTACATCCGTATTGCGAAATTATGACACATATGTGTCGAGTATTTCCGAAAGCATCAACAATATCACGGTGACACGGGACCAACATTACTATGATATGAATGAGACTTACAGATACATCATTCCGTCTCCGTTGTTCTGAGAAATGATTTCAATCATCGATGTTTCAACGGCCGGTTATGTGTCATCGCTGTAAAAATAACAGATATGTACTTATGTATTGAATATAAGATTTATATAGATCATGTTCTAATATATAAAAATCTCCTAACAGCGTTAGTGGTCAAACTCGGTTTGACTCATTTCTATGTTTTTTTTGTGTATATTTGGTAGGTCTGAGAATAGGTCGTAAGCTATTTTTACACCCTAGGATTGTTCTAACCAGAATTTTTTATTATTTAAAGAAAAAAAATACCTTTATGACCCTAACCTTTTACCTATCTAACCCCGCCTTCCATTTTTTATCGCGATTTTAATATTTCTATAAGAATATTACCCAAATAATATAACCGTTGGTTATTTTTCAAACATTTGAAACATTCGGATACCGTTACCATAAATTATTTTTATTTAATAACTAAAATATTAACTAGAAATAGTTTTTGTGGTAGAACAACTTATGCTGTGTATGTTAGAAACATATAGATTCTTTATGAGTAAAAACATTATCTCGTGGGGGGTGCTAAACAACTTCAGCTTAAGGATCATCGTCGCCATCATCATCACATAAGCCTCTGCAATAGCACGCCACTGAATTCGATCTCCGGCTCTTCTTACGTAACTGCTGCCAACTTTGTTTAAGTCGTCTCATCTAATAACAAAACAGATATATCATGCGAATGTTGATGGACGCATGTGAGGTAAATTAATACTCACCTATACAGGCAAGACAGAGACGTAATGAACTCTAAGGAATAAAGAATGAGAATTCAAATGAACAGAGTGAGATCCAGCGCCCCCTGCATGAGAACGTGGAGTTCAGTTAAGACAAGTTACAGAATTCATACTTCTAACATTTTTTATCTATAATTATCGCTGCCACAGTAACTTCCAGTAAAGTAAAATAGAACGAAATTTTGTTAATCATATATTATGTCAACGTAACTTCACGCCTGTAATCCCCGAAGAGGTAGGCAGAGGAATCCAGCACATTCACACGTCTCACCAGTTACGAAATACGTACATT
>DWEJ01001407.1:0-13124 GCA_018245835.1 Mysoria sejanus stolli | reverse complement strand
ATCTGCTGTATGTATCCGTGTAGTGAATATCACGAAGCGTATCTCTCGGAGGTCGACACGTGTGTTATCAACATCTGCTGTATGTATCCGTGTAGTGAATATCACGAAGCGTATCTCTCGGAGGTCGACACGTGTGTTATCAACATCTGATGTATGCATACCTTTGTCACAGACCCTGCGGGCATCAAGGCGGTGACGCAAAATGGCATAGCGAATCCCAAGGAAGACGCCGTATTATCCTGCACGGCTACTGGTAAGGTTTATGTTAGTTATAGATGCAAGCGAGAACGATGAGAGGGAATATGAATTAAAACGTTTGCAATTTAGAAAAATGGGACTAATAAAATTTTGATTGTAATATTCATTATAACATAATTAAAAAAAAATGCACACGCCTGCTTAAAATAAAGTCGGCGTCATTTGTCGTGTTGGTTGCAAGCGCGACTGACATTCAAAAGATCCTGAGTTTAAATCCCGGGTCGGGCACTATATTTTTTTTTAACTTGGATTTTCTAGAAGTGTCCTGGAATATAAATATGTGCCCGATCAATAGACTTTAATTATCCCTTAGTGGGACGTAAACATAATTGTTAAAACGTGGAGAATGTACACATCTCTGCCTACCTCTTCGGGGATTACAGGCGTGATGTTACGTTAATTACTCAAAAAATACAATTACTGTAAACATTTCGAGACAGTTTCAATTTTTTTTAATAATGGAAAATATTTTACATTTATTAATGCAACTCCATAACAGACACGCTACTATATTGAAATCAATTAATAGAATACTGCGATCGCTGTACTGGCCAAACATATCACGGACACCTACATAGTAAATTAACAATTATGTCAAGAGATAATCACCGCGACCGATATACGCCTAATCAGCTGTGGAAAATGATATAATAGTGTCATTCAAATATAAAACGTCATGAGGATTATCTAAATACTCTCATGAACAATTAGTATCTACTCATTTAGTTATTGGGTTTCGTTTGTAAATGCTAATATTAAATAATGCTGAACGAATTAATGCGATTATTTAGAATTATTTATGCCACACCAGATCACAGTCATTGGCGTGTTAAAAGGGTATGTCAAAGTAAGCAACTGAACAATTGAGCTAGGTTTATTCTCAAACATTTTGATATTTGCTTGGACGCGTGAAGCGATCAGTTCTAATTGGTAACTTTGAATAACCGTCAGACTAATTTAATCTTTTTACGAAAGGGGGTCGTCACTAGCTTGAAGTACTAGGAGAAGAGTTACAGACTGATGCCAGTGGCACTGAAATACTTTATAAATGGGTTGAGAAGTTATTTAGTTGCAGTTTGAGAATGCTCCATCACATTGATATTTATAATTTATACTCTGTTATTACTATGGTATTCTTTGAGATGGCTGTTGCGAGATATTATACGATGTATATAGAGCTACAATGCACGCAAAGATAAATAGTAGATGTTGCGAGTATTGCGATTATTCATCATGAAAACTATTAATCATGAGGTTTCAATTTAGCTTTGTGTTAGATTGGCGCCTTTTTTTGCGACGTATCTTATAAATTAAAATGTGCGTCTTTATATGAGCTTATTTAACAAAGTCACGCCAGCCATAAAATTTAATTTATTATAATTACATCTATCACTCTCAACATCAAATTATACAAGAAATGTTCGTGAAATGAGATGTTCGCACAATCATTTATCAGTCATAGTGTAGTGAAAATTAAATTAAGCAATCTTTGACAGGCAATCCGCTAACTGCTGAACATGTGAGTTGGGAGCGGAAAGGTTACGACTTATCAACCAGAACGGTAAGCTTTGAACCCAGGAATCTGACGAGCTTTTTGATAATCAACGAAGCCACCAGGGAAGACGTCGGGAACTTCCAATGCATTGTCAACAACGGTATTGGTGGCGTGACGAAGAAAGATGTGATGCTGGTTGTCAAGTTCAAACCAGAATTGGATTCGTCGCCAAGTCTGGCCAAATCTGCGTCCAATGTTGGCCAAGTCGGCAGATTGACTTGCAAGTAAGTGGTTACACTATCTATTGAACAAAAATTCAATATATTTTGAACGACTTTAAAATTGAAGACTTTGAATTAATAATGCTCTAAGCCATTATTATTGAGCAAATAAGAGTTTTAAATAGCAATTTAGCGAACAAACTTGCATTATTTCTGATGTTGTCTTTCTTGCAACTCTCAAAGGTCCGGAATCATTAAAACTTGAAATCATATCTATTTTTAATTAATAAAATGCATGCATTATTCGAGCGTTTCTTTATATTTTTAGTGTCGTATTGTAAAAGAATTTTGAGAAATCGAGATATGAAAACATGTCAAAAAGGTTAATATTAAACATTCGTACACCAAGGTTTGTGTGCCGACAACTCGTTATTCTTCTATCAGTTGGACGGGAAGATTTTATTGCAGAAATAATTATAGAATAGCATAAACAGTTTCAGTGATAATGTAACCTACTAAATACACTAGTTACGCACAAGCTCAGTGCATTTTAAAAACTACGATATTACAAAGGAGGTGACATATTGTCAAAAACTAGACTATAAGGTAACTAATGAAGATCGACATGTCATTAATTAGGTTAATAAACAGGGTGACATGCAAGGGAGGAGTATGCGAGAGGGTGCTTTCTGCGGGAAAGCTTGAAAAAAACTCTTTATAATGTAAAATGGAACAATTTACGCCACGATCGGAATGATTTGAAGTGTACTTCAGTGGAGAGCTGACCAATTAGGGATGAGATAGGGGTCAATTATGTGGTATATATTTCAGGCCACCCAAGAAGTCCACCATTAGACTTAGATGTGATCTACTAAATAGAACTGGTACAATTTTGACCCTTTACTTCATTACAGAATGACCGTTCCCGGTTTTCATAATACTGTTATACCCATTTGAAAGTCAGTCACGTTAGTGATTGAAGATTGACTAATTTCGAACGCTTCCTAATTTTCAACGCCTAACGTTCAATTTTCCCATTATGTCAATTCCACAATTTGTAAATTATTCACTCAGTTAAAATCGCAATACCAATTTTCCAAAAAAATTCAATTCAAAGTCTCTTGAGTGCTAAAACCTAACAATATTATTTAAAAGCGGTTAACAGCTGATTAAATGAACTTTAATCACCACAATTGTTAAATTAAACAGTTTTGACTGCACAGTTAATGCAATACTGTATTTTACATTTAGAAAGTATTTGAATAATAAACAGCTTTCGCAAAATTTGGATAGTTATTGGTTTTCGACTGCTTTTCAGTTTATTAAAATTTCGCTGTAATGGAAAACTATTTATCATTGATTATATTATTTACGTAACAGTAGATAAGTGACCACTAAATAGTTTCGAAATACAGCTCGTTCTCTAGTTGTTTAGGTCTTCTTACAGGACGTGTAATATTTCTCTAACATTGTTACATTATAACATAATATATATTTTTATATTATAAAAACACTAATAATAGTATATTAACATTGTACAAATACATCATATGGTACATGAAGTAACAATCACCATGTCAATCGGAATACTGATGGGTTTTATCTAGTACGGCTATTATTAGTTTGTCAATTTAACATAGATGAAGCGACCATGAGATACGCGACATAAATTCTCGAGGGGAACTTTTAAGCGCGAAACGACCTTCTTTACTATTATGTACAACTACATTCGTTTTCGGACCATAGAAGTATAAAAACACAACGAATTTAATGTTCTTTTTAGTTTGCAGAACATTATAGCTTTTATAATGTACTATTTATTTGCGTTTATTTAGATGCAAGGCAGCACCGGCGCCGAATTTCACGTGGTCGAAGAACGGCGCGAAGCTCCCCGTGAACACGTCGACGAAATACTACGCAGAGTTCCACAAAACAGATCTAGTGACGTACACCTCTATCCTCCTCATTAACGACGTCAGCTCCTCCGATTATGGGTCCTACGAATGCGGTGCTAGGAACGACCTGGGTTTCAGTACGACGTCCGTTAAGTTAGATATAACTAGCGCTCCAGGTGGGCTTATTATCAGATACTATGTTATTTTTGTTCTTTCTTTGTGTATTCTTTCATTCAACAATTTCTTCTAATGCCATTTACAAAATTATTGAGTCCATTTACAAAATTATTAATTATTAAGTCTTGACATTTACTTGGTTTTTCTCTTAACGTTTGTTGTATAAACAGGGTAAAAACGCCTATATAATGTCTTCTGTTTTTCCTTTCATCTTTTTTGTTTCCAGTTGTTTCTTTTACGACTGTATTCGTCATATTCTTCAAATCTTCTTTCTATTTAACAATTGTGCTTGAATTAGGACTGTTAATATATTTTATAGCTAACACACTAGTAGTCTATCTAACATTAATCTCCATATTTAATAATTCGATAATTCGTGTAGTCATAGTCTTAACTATTTTCAATATGAATAATACAACAAATATTTTATGACGTTAAACGAAATCCTATCAAGAATCAGATTTTTCAGTACAAGCGATATCAGTTTTATGAAGATGTTGTAATGGGGCAGTAAATAAATTGTTTAAACTGATATTTATAGGAAACATATTTTTCAGATCCAATCATATCAATAAGTGTCACGAATGTAACGCATAACTCTGTGACGCTAGAATGGGCACCGGGATTCGATGGAGGTTTGATCCCATGGTTCAGAATAAGATATAGGTAAGTTCTAACTTATTACAACGGAAATTAAAGAACTAATGTAGGAACTCCTTTATATGATATGTAATTTTGTATATAATTTTGCTATTTGTGGTCATCTAAATATTATTCGTTCCCATTAAGTACTCACTATTTTTGACATTAATAATTAAATTCATTCTCAAAAAATTTAAGCATTGGTTTAATTCGAAGGTTTACGTAACATTGGCAATAGCTTTTGCCATCAAAACATTAACAATTTGGAAGTAACATTAAGTAGTATGGAAATATACACGTAAGCAAAACGCTAACTAAATGTTCCGTTCCAGAAAAATATATGATGATTCGTACAAATACGAAGATGTAATACCGAGGAATTCAACAACATATACAATCGGAGCTCTAGAAAAAAATACGGATTACGTTTTCTCTGTTATGGCCATTAACAAAATTGGGCAAAGTAAATACAGGCCTGATGACACTAAAGCTACAACTCTGAGTAAGTATTCAAATCGTGAAGCTTCTAAAATTACTATTTAATTAGGTAACATTTAAAATTTAGACTTAAAACTACTAACATTCACAATTGTTAGTCTTTAAATATTAAACATTTTAATCAGATATACCAATGTTCTTAAAATTAAAATCTATTGAATATTGAATTTAACAAAATAAGTAACATATACATCACAATTATAAATATGAATGAAAACAGTTATTACTATAATATATGATTCCAAAAGATAACGTTTCAAACGTTTCAAATCATAAAATTTGTTTTGGATTTATGGCTACGATTTAAATAATTAGGGCCAGATTGAATATGCAATATCAAAATTCAAATCGCTATTCAAATTTCAGCGTTAGCCGCTTAGAATTTTTTCAGTGTTACATAATTTCCTCTAAAATATTAAGTTCAATTTATTTCACGACCTACAACTAAATTCTTTTAATTATATTATAGTAAAAATTTGACCGAATGATGGTGTTAAAATATTAATATAATTTTTATACGAAATTTAATTACTGTTATTTAAATAAATGTTAATGAACCTTATTATGAAACTCAAAGGTGAAAGTGAAACGTAATTGAAACATAATAAACACCTAAAGCGATATTTTGAGTCCTCACTTTTATTTAACTAAGTCACTTATCTCGTGGATTTTATAATCATCCGCAGGTAGTAATTATTATCTTTGAACATCATTTTTCCATAATAAATACCATTACAGCAAAATCTTGCATGAAACAATTTGATTCCATGTACTAGAAACTAGAATGATGTTGGTTATAATAGATCCACATGAACAGAACTTAGATCAGCCGAACTTTATGAGGTGAACTTATACTACATAATAATAATAGACGCTACTGAGTTGATACCTTTCGCTACAGACGTAATACCTTCCTCAGTGCAATATGAGGAGCACAACTCCTACAATGTTCCCGGTGTGTTTATCATAACTGGGACTATAGTCGGCACGGCACTGATATTGCTGAACGTGCTCCTAGTAGGGTTCTGTCTCCACAGACGGACAAACAAACGGATAAGAGGTTTGGATCGATTGATGTGGTCGTAGATACCAAAACTCCTCACGTTGGTGGATTTGGAGATACCGAAAACATTTACTTGTAATATTCAATGTGCAAATGATACGATGGTTTTATTCAAATAAATTGTTCAAGAGTAGTATCAAGGTATTCCTATGTTAAATTTAAATTTCATTTGAACGTAATTAGTAAACTTTGAAAGTTAGTCATGTAAGCTCGTTTATACAAACGTCGGAGACATATTGAAGCTACCTAATATAAGTCAAAGTAGAGGAAAATAAATTTTCACTCACGAAAAACAGTTATAATTGAGGAAAAAATTTTGACTTAAAAGGTAATTTACGGTAACGTTAGGATTAGTAAATTTTATGAGTAATAGCAACGATATAAATTGATTGGATTAAAATAAATCGACTATTTCAATAAAGACACTTGACTTGAATTAATTTAAGACATTTATTAATAAAGATTTGATCATTATTAAGTCGAATTGGAAATAGTTATGTAACTATTTAAGTTATTTCTTTAATAGTGACAAAGGGTGCTTTAAAGTTATGTAGTTCAACCAAGTTATATTGCTTTTGTTAAAGAATGTTAGACTATGAACTTCAACAAAATTAGTTTTGTTGTCTATCGATTTGGTTCGACTTTGAACTTCTAAGACTTAGGAGGTATATTCACTCAATGTAAATCGACTCGAATTTTATATCGTCTTTTGAGTTTGTGATCTGAATTGAATTATTTGACAAAGCTTCTCCCTAAAAATCATTATTAACAATATGATATCTACTATAGAATATTTTGGGATCTACTAAATTTGTGGTATTAAAAACGGAATCAATTATATATTTACGTGTTTAAAAATGTATCTCATGTATAAAATAAAATTATTTTGAAATATTTCAATTATAGAGGAGAGAACTAAACCAATTGCAGTAAAACATATAAATAAAAACGCTCTTTGACAATAATTTTGAATTTCTACGGCCATCTATTATAATATAAAACGGTGTCTTCCCAATCCGCCTATCCCCCATTTCGTTGTTCAGTCCTAGTTTGCTAATTTCTTTTATTTTCTCTCCCCTCTCATTAGCTTCATCTGAAGTAGGCGAGCTGAATGTAGTATCTACAGAATACGTAGAAACATCTGACGTGTCCAAAACTGTCATTGTGTATGTGTCTGTTACTGGAGCTATATTGATTTTGATTAACGCCGCTTTTGTTGCTTGTTTTATTTTGAAAAGACGATCTCGGCGTTTGAAAGGTAAGTTTTCTGTGTTTGTTTCTATTACTACTATCATATCTATGTTTATCTGTTGTGCTGCAAATGAACTGTTCGTGTCTGCTTGTTGGCGGTGTAACATTGTTATATTGCGTATTGCACGGTCGCGAATGCGGTTCGCGCCTAATTTGCTTGTCACAGAGCTGGCATCCGTGGTTAGGAACAAACGTCAATTACGTTATAATAATAACACGTTGTAAATTTATACATACATCCACCCATTCAAACCAAAGTTTTAACCTCACACGAGAAGATGTTATGTCTGCCGAGACAATTTTCTTTTACCCAAAATTGGTATACGATTTCGCTATTCATATATTTTTTTTCGCTTACAAAGAAGCGATATTCGATACTATTATCCTGCCGGCGACCATGGCAACCGTAGTTCCATGTAATTCACTATAACCGAGAACTGTAAAGCTTAATCTAACGTCTGAATCATCCACGTAGACAATTATTATCCAGGAAGGTGTAGATATGGAGGCATTTTGCTCATGTACATTAGCATGTACATTAGTGCCTTTTCGAAACATTTAAAACCAAATAGCCTCAGAGAATAAATTAAAATAAAGGCGGAATGTGACTGAAGTTTTATCAATTAAAATATTCTTCCACGTTTTCTTATAAAAAAACGATTGTTTGAGTGTAACAAGGACAAAGCTTAGTAACAGAATCGCTTGGCTTATCTATTTATTGATAGAAAACGAGAGCTATAAACAAACGATACACGCTAAATATTATAACACATACTATATATTACGATATTATACGATGAAATACACAATTTAGATTTAATAGAAATTACAATTTAATATTTATTCAAATATATGCAAATACTGTGATTAAAATAAGCATACTAAAATTAAAAATAAATTAAACTTATATAGGTACTTACAGATATTGTAACCAAGCGAATAGTCACCCACAGTTCGTTTGTGGTTATAGAGTTATTCTTATCATGTATGTGTATGTAAATGTATTTATATAGTCTGATCATATCATTGTATAGCTTGTTTGAATGTTCAAAAATGTGTTTGTGATATTACATTTTCCAATTTCTTGTATTTTCTTTTATGTTTATCGATTTTTCTGTACAGTAATATGTAATTTGATATAAGAATTTTCCGTTTAGTGATTTAAATCTTTTTTCAACACTCTTTAGTCAATTTATTATTTTTCTATGAGAGCCGGACACTCAAAATTTAATATATTAATACCCTTTGGTTCATCTATTTCATATATTCCAATTGTATAATTCCAAAAATATTTTTTTAAATGTTCTTAAAATTATAAACATGGAAATTTGCAAACTGCTTTTTAATTTTTATTAGAACAAGCCGGCCAATCTTCTAAATCAGCAACCATAGAAATGTATGCGCCTTCGTCTTACAATGACACTATGACTGGAGAAACTCTGAGTTCCGTATCAGAGAAATCAGAAACTTACTCGCAAGACGACGGCGACGATAGACAGCCTCCGCCCATACCGGAAGTACCTTCAATGCCCAACAGACACATGTTGAATCAGGTACGTTTGAAATGAGAAACATCTGACTTAGAAGCCTAGAAACTGTGATAAATTATATTATTAATAACTCTGGTAATGCGGATAGAGTTCTTAAGCATTTCTCCGTGAACCCTATCCTCTGTATATGTAATGTTTCTTTGTTATGGATTTGTCATTGTCAACACTAATTTCATTACGGTTTTATAAACAGACGGACGCCTATCTCATGGACGAGCAAGGGCTGGTTATCCCTCCTCCACTGGACTATCCCCCACCGAACTATGCAGTGTACGAAGGTGACCACGCGAGAACCCTGCCACATCCACATCGACAGAAGGATATATCAGGACACAGCACCCTTGGAAGGAGTGCCGGTGAGTTGACATTTAACCTAATGTCTATAAGTTTACTTTCTGCTGCATACAGCAGTGAAATCACTGCTGTCTGCGGATTTTATGGATGCAAAATAGCAAACTGTTAAGTGTTTTAAAAATCTTTTAATGTCAAAGAAACTTAGGCCGACTTGAATATGAATCTCACTCAAATTGCGGAGGTCTTTTTATCACAAGGATGACCTGTAACTAATATAACTATTGCTTGCGCGATAACATTTTTACGGCTGTCATTAAGTTACACCGTTTCTGATCTAATTTATTTGTAAACATAATTCAATAATTCCGATAGGTACCGATATGAAAGCGAGAAAACGCCTTATATTAATCCAAGATAATGATGTGATAAAACTGTACAAAATTATTAATTTCTAACTTCTTTCTGTTATATTGTTAACAGGCAAACAAAACTACGTGCCGGCGCCAAGCCCGATGCCACCTTTGGACGGCTCGTATTACAACATGGCGTCAGACAGATACCTGTCGTATCCGCCGCTGATAGGGGAGTACCTACACCAACAAGTAAGCCTTATACATATTACTTATCTCATAAGCCCTTCTCAATTCATATATGTCTTTCACTAAAGTCCCCTTGAAACAAATGTAGAATTATAGCAGCCAATAGAAACTTTAAAATATTGTTGGATTGGTCGATTCTCACGAAGAATCAAGGTAGATCTAGTCTTGTGATGAAAAATACCTTTGAGTATAAGTGAAATACCTTTGAGTGAGTTTTAAAGAAATGTAAATTTATCCGCTAAGTAGGTATTTATTAAAGTCTATCTATGTAAATGGAATGTTTGAGGTTTACTGAATGAATAGATTTCGAGAATTTTTTTAATTTTAATTTTTTAGATACTTGCCATTCTTATATACTAGATTGTAAAATGATTAAAGTTGACTAAAGTATATTTTTATCTTAAATATTTTTCGTTATCTTCTCTGTTGATAAACTACATTGATAATATAATAAACACTGTAAAACAATAAGTAGAAGGTATCAGCCTAGTTGATAATGTACAATTATCATTATGGAAAAATCTTGATTGTGTTTGAACATTGAGAACACATCCTAAAATTCACATAATATTCAATATTTTTGAGCGGAGATTTACCAAATGTATGTATGTATGTACACCATATTTTTCACGCTCAACCGTCTTCATTCTCAATCATTATTACAATTCTCACAAAACTTTATCTCAATTTTCAATATAGCTCCTCTTCTCGCTACGTTACTTAGCTGGCTCTTGGCATGGAGTCAAAATTTTCAATCTACCGCAAAGCGCTTAGTTCGGTTCCCAATTTGCTGAATTATAGCCCACGAAATTACGCCCTCTCACAATAATTCCACACTTTTTATTTGACTTTGAAATGTTCAATACTATAATAATATATTTATTGAAGTGTCTCAAGGCCGCACCTATATTCCAGTACACATAAAATAACAGGGGAAACATTACAGCGCTACACTCCTGTGTCTACCTGTAATTGGTATAAATAATACTTATTATCTTGACTGAAGGACTAATATATCCAATAGTAGTCGAGCGATTTGAACTTCTCGCTCGTCCTACGAGGCTATTGTTATTAATATATTTTTTTAATTACTAGAGAACTATTATTATTAATATAATGTTTAAATTCACTTTTATTACCTACGCTGTCCACTAATTACATTGCTGCCTACATTTCAGTGTGATCCGCTGTACTGTGTCCTGGCCCAAAGCCTTTCTATAGCCTGTAAGCACACATCGATCGCTAGAAACCCAATGTATGTGTGTGTTGTACACAATATGAGCGTAAATTGACACTAATAAAACACCTAGAAAGCATATTATTAAGTAAATATTAGTTTTATACATCCAATTTAAATTTATAAAAATTATATGTGATAATAACTTATTCAATAATGCGTTCGCTCGGTTGTTTTCAAACCAAAATGGCACAGAATGTTAGTAAAGAAAGGGCCATCATTATACCGTATAATAAATACCTGATCAAAATACTTAACATTATTATATTAGATTGTAAATAAACTGATCGCTCAAAATAATACGATTCGCCCTTCGTCAAAGTCAGACGTAACTTTATAAGTGTATATTATTGTACGTATGGCTTTTTGGCGTCTATCAGTAACTACTAGAGTTCGTGTTTATCGAAATATTGCCAAGATTTTGTATTTGTGTTTATTTTCGTTGTATTTTAGAAATGGCAACAAAAAAAAGAATGTCAATTTAGAAAATACGAAAAAAGATAATTTGAGATCTGTCATAAAAGTTTTTCTATCTATAATATACATATGTATAATATAGGAGATCTATAAATATGTTTTTAGAATTACACAATATACATACATATTATGTGTAATTCCAATTCATTTGTTTGATCTCAACATATTTGGGATAACTCTCGGACTATTTGGGACCTGATGTGCATCGCCCCAAGACATCCTTAGGCTCTACTTGTTTGTACCACGTACTTTATTTTACGGAAACCTCATTACAATACCACGAATTCTCCCTATAAACATATTATTTACGCGCGAATCAGCTACCAAGAGTTCTTGATAAAAGAAGACAAATAAATAATTCTATAACTTTCTTTGTGATTATTTCATGTTCTTTATTTTAAATTCGGTCCCCTGGTCATTAACAAATAAAAGCGCTACTTTGAAAAATTCGCGCGCCAACACTAATTAGGACTTTGTCAGAACCGTGACATTCCACTTTTTTAGGCTATAAAAGACAAAATCATGACAAAATTCGCGCGCTTATTCAGCCAAAAATTAGACTTCGTTTGTTTTTGTCTCAATTGTACATCACACAAAAAGTGAACTTATGTTGCGTTTGCGAAACAATTATTTTACCGTTTATAAAATTATTAAAAATACTATTAAACTTCAATGAATGATTTAATTGTATTATATCATCATCATCAGCCTATTAAAGTCCGATGTTGGGTATAGGCCTCCAGAACAGAGCATCTCGTAACACCGATGGTACCACCCATAAGCGGGCATTTAGCTGTGCCTGAGCAGGCCTCGCCATACCGCTATCTGCCAGCGCCAAGTTTAGTCGCCTCTTACGAAACCCTGTATCCTGTATAGCACCGGGTCGGAGAATGTATTCTGGCTCCGCTTCGACACGAATTTAAATTCCTGTTCTCATATATAAATACATATATCCACGCCAAGACCCTCACGGGGTAGAGAGAGAGCATCGAGTGCCAAATATATCTATCCTTACAGACCTGCCGCGCTTCTACATAAATCACTAACTTCATACACTTGCGTTCTAATTAAAACATTGCCTTATGTATAATTGAACTTGAAAATCGGGTTAAACTTAGTCTTGAAAATATGTTATTTAAGCGCAAAACGAATATTTATTTTACATAAAAAGTTTAAACTATTAATATTGGTCTAGTAGATTATATTAATTAGCACTAGATACGCAGGAATAAATGTTTTAAAACTCTTTCTACTACTTTATTTTTTAACTTTATTGACTGCCTCCTTGGTCGTGTTGGTTGCAAGTGCGATTACCGATCGTGAGGTCCCAGGTTCGATTCCCGGATGGAACACTACAACATTTTCTAATTTAGATTTTCTAGTAGTGGAGTCTGGATATGTGCCCGATGCATGGCAATAGGCTCCCCACCTATTCCATAGTGGAACGTAAACGTAACTGGTGAAACG
>DWEJ01001406.1:0-13129 GCA_018245835.1 Mysoria sejanus stolli | reverse complement strand
GGTGAGACGTGGGAGTGTTCTGCATTCCTCTGCCTACCTCTTCGGGGATTACAGGCGTGAAGATAAAAAAAAAGTAATTGCATAGTAAATATAATTCCATAGTGGGACGTAAACGTAACTGGTGAAACGTGGGGATGTTCTGTAATCCTCTGCCTACCTATTCGGGGATTACAGGCGTGTAATTACGTACTAATAAATATTACTAACATTGTTGTATAATTGTTTTTGTGAACGTTTGCTTGGAATAAGAACTATCAGATAATGCAGTTCCTTTAAATTGCTTCGCTCTTAAGTTCCTTTCTAGTTGAGATATAATATTGCATCAGCGCCAACAATGCTTTTAAATTCCTCTCCAGATCTGCAGCCATTTCCGGGGAGCCCAGTTTCGTCACGTCGTTAAAGTAATTATCTACAACACAGCCTGTTGGCCGTGGTGTCGCTTGGTTACCGGATAATTTCTTAACAAAGCCGAATGAGTAAAATTTTTATTTCCTACATACGTGTATTCACGTGACAATTCGGTAACAAGCTGACCATTTTTTTAATTACACTTCAAATCTGGCCGAAGACTATCTTTCAAGTAACATTCATGACATTACTATACGCTGGGTAACACGGACAAGGTACCTCAGGTATTAAGCAGTAATTACTTTATATTGGATATTGTAAACAGAAATCAACAACCCCCTGACAACCGTACGCTTCGCACAAAGACAATAAGCCTAGGAAGTCGAATTATTCACCTAGTGTAGGGCTGGGACTCAAAACAAGTGCATCGTCTGACTTTATAAAGAAATCAGAAACTTACTTAATAATAAGCACATAATGTAACGGAAGGGGGTAACAACAAGACAATAACTTCGCGTCAGTGTCCTAAATTGTGTTTAATTTTCTAATTATACCTATACAAGAAGTACCACATGTCTGTAAGGACAGACACTTATATCTGACAGTCGATGCTGTGCCACCATATAACGTAAGGGACCTGGGGTGAACATATAACAATTGATATTATTATTATTCCTCGACCCCAGAAAACACCCAAGTCCAACATGGATCCATGATTACGAAAACATTGATTGTATTTACAAAAGTATTTTTCCTCTGTTATATTCTTCTTTAACCATATGTAAATGTCAAAGGGAATTATCTGTTCAAAAACATCCCAATGGACAATAACACAACCAAGCCGTCGTGTTTTTATAAGAAACGAACTAACATTTCTATGCAATTGTACAATAAAAATCCTATATCATTGTCAATTCCGACTTTTTGTACTAAACGATTGTAGGGCTAAAAAACATTTTCAATATTTTATGTGATCTACAGCCCTGTCCAAACATTAGGAACAAACGAAGATTCGTCTATTGTGCGCCCGAGTTAATTACTGTGGTGTATTCGTGGAGCAAATATGTACCTATATATGAGTATGTACATCTACAGTCAGGACAACTCCGTAACATAGGTTTATACATATTGAGGACAATATCGAATTGTCTTCGACATATATGCGCGTATTTCGGGTTTGTTGAATTTTATCAATTAGTAATTATCTCGACTTAACAGTCATTCTTTCATTCCTCATGAGTTTCCCGTATATGATATTTATAAATAAAAAGTGACTTATGTGTAGGATACATTCACATAAGCAATTCTGTTTGTGCGTTGTCTATCAGTCTATTTCTCCAGTGTTCAGCAAATACCTGAGTAATTCGAGGAAGGTTTCATTAAATTGATCAGCGATTCGGCGAGGGTCGCCGACGTTCCGAATAGCATGCGTCATTCACCTTTGAAACCAGCGCCTACGCTTTATGGCCTAACCCGCGCTAGATGAATAGAATCTCGCCTTTATTAAGGGTGACTACTCATTAAGTTTTCATTCCTTAACTTGGCTTGCAATACTTTGGAGTACGCTCCAACAAATTGCTCCGATGTAATTTGAATTGTTTGTTTTTCAAAAGCCGAATGGGCTAATACGCTATTAGAGTATTAGCCCATTCAGCTTTTGAAAAGTTATTTAATGTTACTCTTCAAACGTCTGTCTAATGTGTAGTATAAAAAAAACTGAACACATATGTATGCTTGAAAATTCGTAAACGCATAGAAACTTATAAGAAAAATAGGAGTGTTTGTCACTACATCTCTCAATATGTGATTTAAAATCCATAATCCCTTAAATATTCAAGATATGTCGGCAGATTTTTTCAGCCAACTGGTCATCTGTTACAAGAACTGGTCTATAATGGATATGGTTCACGAATCACACTTTCCAATCACGAAGTAATAAATTATAACAATCAATCAATCAATCATACGTAAGCGGCGTTTTATTCGTTTCGCAAACATTGGCCCTTCCCATCTCTGTAAATTTAATGTAGTTTAAACCTGACTGTCCAGTAATGGTCGAAAGGATCTTTCAGCTTCGTCAGCTTAGGGAGGATTTCTAAGCATCAGTAGAAATTAATTCCAATGAAGCTGAATGTAACAGTTAATGCCAACATCTGTATCAGAATACCTCTGCTGTTTACACCCGTATTCCGTCTTGATGTCACTTCATCATAAATTATTAATGTTTTTATAATGACAGCAACTATAGTTTACACTCAACATTATTCACTATAATTACACAATGTTTTCAGGCTTAACAACTTCATCATCACAGGCAATCAACAAAGGTAAGCGCACAATAGGCTGGGACTCGGCTCACTGTGATTATGTTTCATACAGCTATACAAAAACGTAACGTTGTGTACTATGGATACCTCCGACCGACCGAATACAACAGGATATTACTCGAGCCCAGTAGCAAGAGATCACGTAGTGCAGACACAGAGGAGCTCCGAAGCTCGCAATACTAGCATCGTTAAAACGTACAAAAAGAACTCATTGTGTCTTGGCCTCCAACCAAAAAGGGGATTCTCCGTTCTTTCTTACATCTATACTTTTATACTTATACATTCCTCTGTAACAGATACTCGTTTTAAATTCTTTTATCATAAATTTTAAATCCTATACTTCTTTGAAACAAACCCAATTCTTCAACATATACAATTGTTTATTGCAAGGAAACATTTCATTCATGAAATAAAAGAATATTTAAAGATATTTTATTTCAATTAATCATTTATTTATTTTTATATGTCAGTTACTGTTATAATGCAATAATGACTTATAAAATGAAAATTTTATAGTTACATAATTTCTTCCCAAAAAAATCGTAATTACAAATGGATATTTACATTTCAGAATATAAATTGAATATTCAAAGTAGTTTTCATATTATATTAAAATTATATTTAACTACATTATTTTCATCCACATTTATAATCAACAATATTAGTATCTATTCCAGAATTTTTTATGGCTTTTATTGAAAACAAGGGTTCATGCGAAAAGACAATGCTATTTTAATTCATAACGGTAAAAAATCTAAGACCTGTTCAGTATTCAAAATTGGAACAAACTTAATTAACAAAATGGGTCAAGCTTTAATTAACTAACGTATGAACGTAGGTCTCTGGTTGGTTATATATTTATTTTTTTTATTTATTTATAAAATTAGTACGGCCTTAACCAATTACACGAATTATATTAATTACTGACATAAAATATCTATATTTTATGTCAGTAATTTTTTTTTCTATATTTTTTATTTCCCATCTAATCAATGCATCTTTGCCAACGCATTGTTAGCTTATTGATGCCCTTCTAGAAAAAATCAGCAGGACGGGAGGCAACAAATTCTTCTAAGGTATTTTGTACTGCCTCTCGGATACTGAATTTTTTTCCCGCCTAGAAATTATCCAAATTCTGGAAAAAGTAGAAGTCTGCAGTCGCAAAGTCTTGTGAGTACGGCGGATAACGAAAAACTTGCAACCCCAGCTCTTGTAGCTTGAAGACCGTCTGCTGTGCAGTATAAGGTCGCGCGTTGTCGTGCAGGAGCAGTGGAGCCGAACGATTGACCAAAGCTGGTTGGAAACGTGCGAGCTTCTCCATCATTGTGTTCAATTCTTCACCGTATATATCTGCAGTAATGCTTGTCCTGTTCGGTAAAAAGCTGTAATGATTTGCACCCGCGTTTGACCACCAAACAGACTACCATCACTTTTCTAGGGGTAAGTTTTCGTGCTGAACCAGGGTCTAACCAACTTGGTGAGTGCTTATGACTGTCAAACAGGATCCATTATTTCTCTTCACAAGTAACTTTGCGGTTCAGAATCGCTTGATTTGTATGCCTGTTGAGCAGGGCAGGGCACGTCTCGACGCTTATTTCACGCTGGCGATCATCGAGTTCATGGGGTACCCATTTGTCAAGCTTTTTTACCTTGCCAATTTAACCCAAACGGACCAATATTGTTTTGATGCTAACGTCAAAAACTGCTGCTAATTCTGCTCTAGATTAAATTTCATCAGCTTCGACAATCGCCTTTAATTCGTCATTGCCGACCAAAGTTATCGGACGACCACGGAGTGCATTTTTTAAGACAAAATTTCCAGAACGTAAGCGGGGAAACCAATAACGGGTGGTGCGTTCGTTTGTAGTGTTTGCTCCGTAAACGTCGTTGATGTTGCGTGTCGCTTGTGCCGCATTGCTGCAACGACGGTTCTCATACTCCATAATTACTCGAATTTTTAACGCATCCATGATGACGAAAAACGTTCGAATGCGTTGAAAACAAAACACTAACTATTAAAAAAATGACGATTATAGAAAAAAAATCCATATTTTTAAAATAAAATTAATTTGGAATTAGAATTATCAACCAAAAAAATATTTTGATTTGAAATGGCCAGTACGGCAGAACGGCAATTTCATAGGTAAAGACCTATTATTGTTCTCAGCTCGAACAGACTTAATGCGACAGCTGGACTTCATATATTTCGTTGTACGAGACCAGATCATTACCTCCCGGCAATTTATATCAAAATTCATAAACCTATTTGTTCTCGGTCCTGAACGAAAGATTTTTCGGACAATGCAATATCATTAATCATGTAGGTAAATGTTCTTGAATTTGTTTACTAAATACCTAAATATAACGTCGGACTAATTTGTTAATTATGTTTTAATTACTTGTGTGTATTTACATCTTGTGTTTATGGGTTCTTTGACGTAAATCTTCAATAAATTGTCATGATGAGAATTGGTTAATGTTCTACTGTTTGAAGGTTCTGGTTGAATAAAAGATGCTCTAACGGCTATAGGGTCTCAATCCGCTTTACTATACATTATAATATATTATGTTATCGTACACGCAACGAGTAATGTGTAATAATATAGTACTACTAATCTTGACTGCCTCATTTGTCGTGTTGGTTGTAAGCGCGACTGCCGATCGGGAGGTCTCAGGTTCGATTCCCGGGTCGAACACTACAAAAATTTTCTAACTTAGATTTTCTAGTAGTGGTTCGGAGTCTGGATATGTGCCCGATGCATGGCTATGGGCTCACCACCTATTCCATAGTGAAACGTGAACGTATTATTTGTGAAACGTGGTAATGTACATTACTCCCCTGCCTGCCCCTTTCGGGAAATACAGGAGTGAGATTACGAAATTACCGTGCGTACATTCTGACGAAGTTAATAAATAAACATTCACGCTCTACTCGACTTTTAGCTGAATAGAAGCTTGATTTTATAAGTAGGGGCCTCCTCAACGCGTCTCATTGTAAATTCATATTCGAGCTGCATACCCTTGAAGGACTTATGAGCTTAAGTTGGTATGTTGGGAAACTTTAAGTATTAGTTTTCAAGGTGCATTGATTCAACTACATACATTATTTAGGTACATTTCCGAAAAGCAGTCCCTTTAAAGGTTTATAATGTGTTTACTTAAATTTTATTTGTAATAAATTAAATGTAGATATGTTTGACAAACTTTTATCAACAATTTGAATAAAACGTCAAACATTTTTATTATTTTGAAGGTAATTAGTTATTACAATTTGTTAGCAAGTTTTTATTTATTTCAACAGTGTACAAAGTAAAATAATATAATCATTCACCATTTAGTTTGAAATGTAAGTACACGGAAAGTCAATAAGAGACGATATACTTTAGATGGTGGAACAATGTTATTGATATTTATTTTTTTAAGGTCTTTATGATTTACATACACATAAAAAATAGAATCATAAACATCAATATTTAGCAGATTATTTTTTTACGTAGTGGGTATATCTCGTAATAAAACGATATTCTTCGTTTGAATATAATTCATAATAATATTGATTGTTTGAACATTATTTATAAGAGGTCAATATTACATACCCAGCGCCATCTCTTTTGTGGCAGTCAAAATTCCATAACATGCCAAGAGATGGCGCTTTCCGGCAGGAATTGTAAATTGCAGAGTCTTCTTTTTTATAAAACAAAAACTATTATTAATTTTATAAGGTTTATAAATTTTAATATAATAACATATAAAAGCAATGTAAGTGTTATAGCAGGGTCCTAGGCACAATCGTAGCGTGCACCACTTAGCAAAAAAAAAACAAATATGTGCGGTTTTAGGTTAAACATCACTTGTTATAATGGTGAATGGAAACATTGTGGAAAAACCTGCACACCATAGAGGTCTTCAAATCAAAATGATTTCTAAGCCGTCTGAAGTCTAAGTGTACCCGCACTTTGTCAGCGAGGCAAACTATGGCCTTAAACCTGTAGAAGTAATAATAACGTTGATGATGATGTCGATAATAGTTATGAGGATCTCGATCATAATTATAATGATGTTAAAAATTAAGATGTCGTCGAAAATATGTAACGTTGAATTTAATTACTGAAATTAATAAATGCATGAATTGCTGTATTTACAACTAAAATTTAATTTCTTTATAACATCATACTTAAGAATTATGAAATAATTAATAATAAGCATGCAATATAGCTATCCATAGTCAATTAACGTTACCTATTACCTACTTCAGATCCTATCCTTCCTATTTAATGTTATAAACGCTAAAAGTTTGTGAGTATGGATGGATGTTAGTTACTCTTTCACGTAAAAAATACTTAATTGATTTTAATGAAACTTTGCAATAACATAGCTTATATATCAGAATAACACATAGGCTACAATTTTTAAAGATATTCTGTGAATGTTCCAAAATATCAAGTCCACGTAAGTAGGATATGCCGAGCTGGCATCCGCGTTGCGCCCCTCAGCTCTCACCCCTAGCTCGCTCGCTCATCTTTTTTGTCTAGGTGTTTAAATTTTTTTCTGTGGAGCAACATATAAGTTACTTTTTATCCTAGAATTCCCACGAGGTAAGTATTTACGCGGGAAAAACTTTGTGACACACTGATCTCAACGCAGGCAAAGCCGCGAGTACATCTAGTATTATTATAATTTAGAGGTCCGCCGCACAGCGCCTAAGATATCATCTACAACAACTACTAATAGTAGGGGAGCCCACGATGCTAAATTGGGATTTATTCGAGCATCACAGAGACATATTGGGTGGCGAAGCTTAGATGATGAGAAGAAAAAAATGTCCTATAATACATACCGTTTCATCGGTGGGGAGGCAGAGGCTACAGATTTTCAAAAATGTAAAAAAACAGTTCCGTGGACATACTCGAGCGTCTCAGATAATGTTATTATGTCCTACGTATTTTTATTTTACGTTTTTTTTACGTATTTTACGTTTCCATGATGGGGGTGGTCGTACGTAGGGGTTGACAATTGACAATGAAAAAAAAATTTTAACTAGCGCGTCAGATTTTCGAAGAGGATGTTAAGTGAACCTAAAAAATGCTTTTATATAATAATCTGACGATTTGGTTGTAATACAAAGTCACAGCCATTATTAGAATGTGCAAAAAAATTCGTCATTTTTAAATACTCAAGCGCGTCAGAGTAAGATATATATGGTTCATCTTTATGCCCTAGACGTGCTGTCTAATCTGACAATTATCTAGAGGGATTCGCCTAATCTGATACCGCCACACCTATTTTTGCCTTATAACAGCAGTGTTCAGCGCTACTGTGTTCTGGTTTGAAGGGTGTGGTAAGGAAGACATACTTTTTCGTGGCATTCCAGCTTAGTCCTCAGGGGTAGAGGCGCATCTGTGGTCGACCTGAGATAGGAATCTAATCGTATCTGGGGTTGATTACAAATGGTTATGGGCGGCAGTAGCCACTTACCATCAGGTGGACTGCATGCTCGTCTGCTACTTCTATATTATAAAAAAAACAAAAATCGAATAACGCTTGAAAATACTTAAACATTGCGTTACATCGCAAGATATTTACACAAAATCCATATTTCAACATACATATCAAATTATTTGGAAAAATTTTAAAATATTACCACATTCATTATCTTTAGAATGCGCGCTTCAGAATCTTAAACAAATGTAAATGTACATTTTTCTACACATTTTATCATACATGTTACATAAATCTTGCATTACCCAAACAAACCGGCCAAGGTTGCGCCAACAGGTGGCGTGTTACACACGAAGTTAGTGCCGTCCTAATTCTTTTTTTTATTCGCCAGTTTCCGATACTTTACTGTCTGGTAACTTTATTCCTATGGCGTAAGAGAAAGCAGTGGACCTGACCACATTCCGAAGTCATCTAGCTTTTCCTATGGCATGCATTATTTATTACAATTGCTATGACACAAGCAACATTTAATTAACAAAATTCAGACATATTTAGCAATTGTATAATTCCATAACAATACAACTGTTTGCTAATTTATGGAAAATTATAATCAGTAGGCCTGGTACTGGCTGAGGGATGTCTGTCTAGAAATCTCCGAAATGTTTATAAAGAGATTGACGTAATCAGAAGTATCACATCAGGTCTATAAGATTGAGATACTTGGTGTTCGGAGATCTCCGTCTACCCCGAAAGAGCACTGGCGTGACAATATAATACGTAATTATCTAGTGCTATCACAATGAAAAAAAACATTGCAACATCGTGAACACATCAGCGCACCTTAGACCTCTCTTTAATATAAGTATTTTAAGATGGTTCATTATTGTCAATATTATTACACACCGTGTCTGACTGCCTCTGCCCTCTCATTCTGTGCGAAGACCCGTGTTCAACCATGGAACCACATGAAACATGTTGATAGGAAGTCAAGCGAAGTCAAAACGTTCTATAGTACTTTGTTAAGTGCCTACACCGCGATGGACCTAGCTTGAAGATATGTATCTATGCTATAGTTCTATTACAAATACGATCAATATCTGTTCTGCTCTCCGAGCTGGTCTATTCCCTCGCGGTCTTTTGGAAAGGGCCCTAAAACAGTCAGTATGTTTCTGTGGACATGTAATCTGAGTGTATCAGAATTATTTCACCTCACAAAAGATAGGGACATATTCTAACAAATGATTGCAGTAGACGAACATGTTTCTGGGACGGCGCCGCGCCGTGTTTGTAATTAAATTCCACTAATGACTCATAATATGTGAGTCCCAGTAACCAATTACAAACTAGTGATTTTAAATTTTAATTCTGTGTGGTTCATGTAGAATTTATTTTCTATTACACATTTATGTAAAACATTGTGCAGTGTGGTATGCAATTATGCATGCATAAACCTAACATCACGCCTGTAATCCTCGAAGAGTTAGGCAGAGATTTGCAGTATAATCCCATGATTTATCAGTTACTTTTAGGTCTATCAGGTAAGTAGGGAAGTATATTGCACTCTGGTGAGACGTTTTTATTTTATTACAATAGGTTCCAGTGTTCTTTAACGAAAAAATCGATTTCTAGTAAATTTAAAAGGTTGGTCGTTTAAATCGTTGGTCGTTTAAATCGTTGGTCGTTTGGTTGCAAGTGCGACTGCCCATTGGGAGGTCCCGGGTTCGATTCCCGGGTTGAACATTACAAAATTTTCTAATTTAGATTTTCTAGTAGTGGTTCGCTGTCTGGATATGTGCCCGATGCATGGCCATAGGCTCACCACCTATTCCAGTGACCGGTGAAACGTGGCAATGTTTTGCATTCCTCTGCCTACCTCTTCGGAGATTGCAGACGTGAGGATACGTACGTACTTTTACGTCCCACAATGAAATAAATAGCGAGCTTGTTGCCATACACCGGGCCCAAGTCCAGCCTCCGAGCCATTACTAGAAAATTTTAACTAAAACTCCAACAGTACATGACCCGGAATTTGAGCATAGGACTTTCTAACGGTAGTAGCGCTCGGTTTTTTTTTTGAGAGATTTTTTTTAGATTTTTTTTATATACATTAATCCATATCCCATAGATGTCAGTGAACATCTTTCTAAAAATAAAACAACCACCGCAAATGTTTGTAGGCCATAAAATTTTAATGTAGTGCAAATATGTATGTGTAACTTTGGCAGCATAACATTACCTAAAAATAGAAAAGTGCAAACAATAAAAACTAAACACAAACCCCTTTGCACAGGGTACTATGTACCGTGCAAATGCTATTGTTTTGAAATGACGATAGAGCGGCGTGCTTCAATTATTACAGTACAGGGAAATATTTCAGGTACATTCGGGATGAAATGACTGTCACGATTACTTCTAGACATGTAAACAAGTTACCATATATATAATGTATAATATATTAATGTCTTGCCAACATAAATGTACAAGAAATCTCTATTGTTTTTCAACAATTATCATACAACGTATCAACATTGTGAAGTCATATTTAAGAACTATTCTAACGGTATTATGTTTGAAAAGCACCTAATTTCAATCAGTGTATTTATTGAAAGAGAGCTTTAAAATACTACATTTTGGACTAACATATTGGCGGAAGGGGTCTGATTAATAAAAAAATATATAGCTACAATGCGATACAAAGTTAAACTATTTTAATAAAGTAATATAAACGTAACTTCACGCCTGTAATCCCCGAGAGGGTAGGCAGAGGAATGCAGAACATTCTCACGATTCACCGGTCACGTTTAAGTCCCACTATGGAATAGGTGGTGAGCCTATTGCCATGCATCGGGCACACTTCCAGACTCCGAACCACTACTAGAAATTATATAAAGTAATATATATTTAAAATATTCGTCCGTGCGAGATATACACAGATAAGCGGCAAATAATTGTCCCATCCGTCAAAGGAGCGCGTCGCCGTGAGAAGGCTTCGCACTCAACCCGGTGAATGTGTAAGTGGCACAAGAGTGCTCGCTGTGCCCTTTTCTTTGAACGGCAGCTCTCGGGGATCGAGAGCTGGGGCTCTGTAGTGGCGAGCTACATGTGTGTATCTGTGGCGAATCACGCGATTGTTTGCCGTAGACGGTCGCCGGCCGCCGCACTAGCGAGTGACTACGCACGATTTAAATTACACGATGATGCGCGCAACAAATGTATTCTCAACAAATATAACCGTGTACATTGAATTGATTGAATGAATTGAATTGAAGATATATTGAATCTGAAACCAACCTGAACCAAACACATTTATCCATGGTTGTAATAAAATTGTTACTTCTTATAGTGCGAGTGTAATTGTTTTTAAGCTTATACTTTTGACTTGATAAGTTTCAAAGTGGATTTGTAATTATTCTTAGTACAACTTACTTGTTTCGAAAATGTACAATATAAAATAGCTTTATTTCCAAAGTTTATATTTTTTAAATCGGCTAAATTGAAATAATTAAAAACAGAAAAATTAATAAGACCAATCAAAATCATAAAGGTAGTAAAAACAGGAAAAGTACAGAGGACCATCCTAAACATCTGAACGTCTCTAATCGCCTCCTCTTTAAGCCAACTTAATAAATCCGCTTACATTAAAAATTTTAAATGTGTTTAATCTTTTCGTATTTTGTGAAGCAAGTTACCAAAGCACGGATTATTGTAAGCCTTTTGGGTACTACCTGCGTTAGTGTGAATTTGAACTCTAAATTCACGCAAATAGATCCAAATTCCTTTGATGGTATAAGTCTTTGTAACAACATTTTTTGTCTATTTATATTACGATTGCTTTGTGAAATATGGGTTTGCAAAACTCTTCTATTACATTTCAAATCATTTAATATTCTATGTACAAAAATATGCAGCTTAAACTTTAATTATATACAACGCAAACGTCTAAAGGATTATTGCTCTATGTAACGAACCACGATCTAAAGGTAATCAAATGACTCCATTACCTCATAACTATATTTTATTCAGCGAATATTTTAAGGGCATTAAATTATTATAAGCGTTTAGTTATGTCGCGTTATATCATTATATTAAGATTTATAATCGTTTAACATTGGTATTTGGTTTAGTTAAAGGATATTTTTGGCTGATTTTAATTCCCACAACAGTACGCTCGAAACATTGTGTATTTTATTATTCCAGTAATTTAATCTGCAATCTCGATATTGGTTTCATCCGTCCAACCGGATCTAATGGAATTAATAACGCTTTCAAAATGTAATTTAAAACAAAGCCAGTTTAAAATTGATTGAATTGTAGTATGAATACAGTAATTGAATTATGATTACTCTTATTCCATAGGGACGTTAATATGATAATTGAAACGTGGGAGTGTATTATATTCCTCTGCCTACGTCTTCGGGGACTACAGGCATGATGTTACATATGACAGGAATGTAATAGCTTTCTAATTCATATAGCAAGTTCTTATTCTGTATTCGGTCTTCGTAATCCGTATAGCAAGTTTTTATTTTCATAATTTGTAGAGCAAGCTTCCGAGGCATAAAATTATTATAAGCTTTTTAGGCTCGAGAGGATTTACCCGACTAACTCCAAACTTAATTTATTCAAATACCGTAAAAACCGTACCCTCTGACTGAATTATTAATAAAGTTTATAATAAAAATACTGCATTTATTTGTGTAGCTGCCATGATGATATACCGTCCTATATTATTCTTCGCAATCAATAGAGCTTATTGTGAAGGCTGTTCTGTGGTAATGAATGACTAAAATTCGTTACGAAAAACAGATGATACATCATAGCGTTGCAGTACGAGTGAGTAAACGTAAACAAACAGACCGTAAAATGGCGTGTTTAAACATCGCTCGCTCGAGTTCTGAAGTGGGTAGTACGTCAAAAATTTTGAAGTTTTGTTACTGTGTGAACAATATATAGCCGACTGACTAGCTTTTACCCGCGGCTTCGCTTGCGTGGAATTTGGTCTGCCACCTGAAATT
>DWEJ01001405.1:0-13131 GCA_018245835.1 Mysoria sejanus stolli | reverse complement strand
TAGTGGTTCGGAGTCTGGATATGTGCCCGATGCATGGCAATAGGCTCACCACCTATTCCACAGTGGGACTTAAACGTAACCTGTGAAACGTGGGAATGTTCTTCATTCTTCTGCCTACCTCTTCGGGGATAACAGGCGTGAAGTTACGTTACGTTACTTTAATTACCATGATACCTACATGCATGTGTGATTATTGGTTACCCAGTGTCCAATTCAGTCGCTGTACAATGTCCAATGTTCAAAATGTCCATTTCGTTGATTCCATTCTCGTAAGTGCTTAAGTTACGGGACAATACCTCTTAATTAGTTATAAACAGTTACTACTGTATACTTACTTATACTGTGATAGCCTAGTGGTTTGAAGTTCGACCTCTCATTCCGGGATCCCGACTTTAAATCACTGGCACCTCTTAAAAATGTGCGTTTTAAGTTGAAATATTACTTGATATAATGGAAAAGCTAGCACACTCGTGAAGAAACTAGCACACCTTGAATCCTATAAAAATGTTGTCTAAGGTGTGTGAAATCTGCCAACCCACACTTGGCCCTCGTAGCAGACTATGGCCTTAACCCTCCCATTCTGAGAGGAGACCCATGTTCCAACAGTGGAACGATAGAACGATAGATAGAACGATATCGACTGTATATTGATGGATATACCTCGTTGGATCAAAACCCGATACGGGTCGAAGTATTAAGGAGTTTTTCTGATTCGAAATCCGTAGTAGTAACTCGGAGTTTATCTTGTTCCTGATGTAGGCACGACATTAAGCGAATCCCCAAGTCTATGGAACGTATAGTGGACCTTGTGAAACGTTGAAGTACGACATTACTTTGCCTATCCCCTAATAAGCGTAATGTTATAGGTACATGTAATAAACGTTGGCATCCTGAAGCGAAGGGAACATTGTAGCTCTTAATATTTCTTTACTGAGCTCATCCACCAAGATAATTATTGACACGAATCTTGACGATTCGCATTGTACTTTAGATATTTCACAAAGTAGATGGTGATTACTTAAATTAATCTATAAATGTGTGTCAATTGTGCATTTTTTCATAAATTATAACGTCTACTTATCTTTGTATCGTATGTTTAACTGTCTACTGTTCAATTATGAAATTGAGTGTGAGCTACTGTGAGATATATTCACAATCATCTTAAGCATCTGTTAAATTACAGGAAACTATCACAACAAAGAGTACACTATGCTTCCCAGTTTGGTGTAGGTTTCAGTTTATTGTTCTCTGTTCAAACGTAATTGTTTCGAATCGAACTATACCTAGCGCCGTCCTACTCACATCACTCAGTGAAGTATCACTCTATTATTTATAGACGCGTTCGATACGCAATACAAATTATTGTTTTCAAAGTATAACGTTTAGGGGCGCACGATGTTTGCTAACGGACCCTCCGCGGGGCCCCTGCTCTGAGATGCGCCGAGCGAACTTGACACTTGTCCGTGACGTATGAGACGCCATTTTGCAATGATAGTGACACGCTAAAGGACTTTTTCGATTAGCAGTGATGTCGAGGCACTATTAGAGCAATCTTTTGACAATTGAATTTCGATTCGTACAACGCATTGTGTGCAGATAGGACGTTACGGGCGCGAGCGGGCGGCCTCGGGTGTTTGCGTGCGGTAATTGATACGAAGTGACAGATACTTGGGGTTACTTTTTCAGCCGCCGCTCGCCGTGAGGAGTAATGTTTTGACATTTAACGAAAGGAGATGGGTGTGATTTGGAGTGCCCTTTGTGGAATTATTCTCGCGGATGGCAACTTGTAATATTGACTAATGCATTTCGTTGCTAATGGGGGCTGAGACGCGACAGGTGTTGCGGATTTCACGCGGCTTGGCGTGTGACTCGAAACAATTCCCTTTGAGCGTCCGATAGTGATTAAGTTAACGATTTCACCCTGTGATTTTGCTGCTCTCTAATGAATATTGCAGATTGAACCCTTTTCAATTCATTAAATATAAATAAAAAATATCAACATCGAATCAGATAACCTTGTTGCTTTTCGAATGTCTACTATAATACGATTTTCTCAATAAGAAACAAACTGTAAATTCAATTCGTTAACATCGTTGTGAAGCTTACCGATACAATTGTCAATTGATTGATAATTATATCATATTTTTTACATATATACTTTGCTATAGTGATCGAAGCATATCTATGCTTAAAACATTTGTTGTGAGAAAATTAAGCAAGTTACTAAACGTTAAGCCATCATAACAAACAATAAAACTAGCAAGCAATCAGTTATAGATCTATCAAAACCACAAAAAATAGTCGAATGTAAATTAAATCGACATTAAAGTATCAGAGGCGGATCAGACGGTCCATTAATAAATCAGTTCGCTAAAACCGTAATTGTAATCTCAAACAAGCGGAGGGAGTGGTGTGTTTGTTCTAACAACATTATTACAATAAGTTCGGGCTCGGTTCGCCGCCGCCCGCGCCGCGCGCTGCCGACGTTCACACGCCGCGCTCCGTTCGATACCACTGGCATTTACAAATTATTTTGTTTCGGAAAATGGATCATCTATCTGGCTCTTCGAGACCTATTTGCTACATGTACTGTTTAAAGAAATTGAACAAACGTCTAAAGTTCTTTGTAGTATAGGTACTCTTTAAAGAATTGATAGATTTATTGTAGGTATAGATTTTCAGGAGATAGGTATGTTCTTTCAAATTTATAGCGAGAGATATTCAATCTGAGAATTATTATGTAGAAATGCGAACCGAAATTCAAAGGGCTGGCTATCATTTGTCTTGTAACTGAGTTAACTCTTAAGTTAATACTCGTATACTTTCAGAACTTTTAGATACTGTTGCCAACAATGAATTTGAAATTCAGGTAATACTTCTTGAAAATTTTGTTATTATTATACTTTACTAAAATTTACTATTGGTAACCATTACTACTTTTGACAAGTAGTATTAATGTTGGCAACTATTACAACTGTTGGCATCTGTTACTACCATTGGCAACTTTTACTACACTTGGCAACTTTACTACACTTGGCAACTTTACTACACTTGGCAACTTTTACTACACTTGGCAACTATTATTACTGTTGATACCTATTACTACTGTTCGTAACAACTACTAACGTTATGGCAAAACTCCACCATTACCATGCTGTGCGATATTAGATACGAAAAATTAATTTTAAAATCCGAAAGTGACTGATCTCCTTATAATATACATTAGGTTGTCGACAATCCAGTTCTTGATACAGACGTGAAACACAAAATTTAACTACATTAAAATAGTGCTACAACTAAGAGAGAAAAAACAATGATAACAAACAGTGAAATTTATAAAATTGCAATCGTAATTCTTGAATAGAGACCTATTAGTTTTCAATCACGTGCACCTACAATCCAGAGCGTGGATTAATGTTAGGTATAATGGATTGCCAATTGAACCGTCAGTACACATGTATGTAGTTAGTGGTAGAGTTTCTGGGAGCAGGCGTCGAGGCGTGGTACGAACTGCCGGGGGCGATCGGCCCCGCCCCGTATCATCTGCATGTCTTCCCAAACAACATTAGTAAAACAGAGCGTAAACTGAAACATAATTGCCACCTGCACTGTTCGAAACGTCCAATACCTAAAGAAGTAATCAACCATACAAATGCTAGGAGATCGCATTGAATGGCTTCATCGTTTAAAAAATATCATGATTTTACTTTTTAATAAGGATTTTGGCTATGTTCCATGAATCAGCGTGACCTATATTACGATTATATATCTGTAGCTTTTATGTATATTACAAATTGAACATTTATAACTGTTCAATTTGTAAGCTAACTAACTACAGTTTATTATTAAAAAACATTAATATGTATTACGAATAATATACCTAACAACACATGTTATTGGGAGTGTACTTACAATCTTCTGCCTACCTGTTCGCGGATTACAGTCTTGATATTAAGTCTTTTTACATGTCCTATTTGTAGTCTCATTTAAATTACATTTAAAATACCATCAATCATGAGCTTATAACTCTTGATGTACTCGTTGTAGTCTGCATTCGTTATGGTAAGGGTTACAGCAATTTGCTTTGAATGTAGAGATATTGAATAACTCAGCCAACCCGCACTTAGCAAGCCTAGCCTACTACAGCTTTAACTCTTCACATTCAGAGTTCAACAGTTCAACAACAACGAAGATGATGGTAGCCATAATTATATTGAATATTACACGTTATGATGGTTGAATATAAATATGATGAACAGTAATAAATAAATAAAATGAGTAATAAACAATGATGGAATCTATAAAGGCTTATGTGTAATTTAGTGCACGGTTTGTCTTTGGTACTACAGTATGAGCCGCTGTATTATAAATGCATGTTGGAGCGATGCTCGGAACACAATAGAGTTTCGTAATTCCCGCTTTTCCTACAAAACAATGGCGCCTATTAAAACTAATGAGCTGTACGGGCAACTATATATTATAAAGATTATATTGAATCTGTGAATATGTTTTAATGTTATTATTGCAATAGATGCCGTTTTGAATTAATCTATAACAATACATATGTCAGGTACGGAAATTTAATTTTAGATACAAAACAATTCGATAAACATATATCTATCGATTGTTTTAGCATCAGAAATATAATTGCAGGACATATTTATATGTTTGAATTTGTACTGTCCGAATGGATTACGTTTCTCTCCTCTCTCCTTTCTTTATCTTTAAAAAGCCGATTTGGAACTCTGATGTGTATGGCATGGTATATGTAAGTTTTAAACAACAATAAACGAGTTAAGCCAAACACAATATGGGACGAACAAAAGCGCCTAGCTCTAATCTGGTTGCGGGCGTCGAAAAAGGTGTAGATAGCGCGCAGGAGCCGCCTTGGGGTCTGGCGGTGGCAGCAGCCATATTTGCCGCTCGAGTGGCGCAGAATGGGCGAGCGGGCGATGAGTGCGAAAAACCCGTCACTCATTTCCCGAAAGTTAATGGCGCTTTTGTGGACCCACCGGCCGCCACTTGTAATGCAATTAACTTCCACAATGGCGGTATCTTTAACTACTTAATTTTAAAGCCCTCCATTTCATTCACACTTTGCCATTTATTATATTAGGGGTCGGTACGTTTTTATTGGTGTAAAAGTGATTATGTCTGGTATTATAATTGCATTTTACTATAGGTATTATCGTTCATTTTCGCTTTATTTTACTAAATTATGCGATCATTTCATTAACTTTGCTAATGTAACAGCACAGTTATTTAGGGTCCATTACAAATTTTGTCACATTAAATGTGTTAAAAACGTTATTTTTAGTCCGCTATATTATATAACACCACACCTGTATTTCCTTTATGGGATAGGCATAGTAAACAAATATTTTCACTTTTTACCAGTTATCAATACTAATAATATAAAGCTGAAGAGTTTGTTTGATTGTTTGAACGCGTTAATCTCAGGAAATATTGGTCCGATTTGAAAAATTCTTTCAGTATAAGATAGCTCATTTATCGAAGAAGGCTATATAACATATGCTGCTGCTCATAGGTGTTGTTTTATATAAAAACTTACTTCCACGCGGGCGAAGCCGCGGGCACAGCTAGTAAGTAACAAGCTTTATAACATCACGCCTGTAATTCTCCGAAGGAGTAATCAGAAGAGTGTAATACACTCTCACGTTTCATTGGTGTTGTCATATCATTGGATGTGTTCTACTTTTAAAAAGAACTGAATCGATATTATCACCCTAAAAATATCCAATAACCCATGTTAAAATTAGTTTCGATGCTTCTTTTAGCATTAGCTGTTACTATCTATATTTTTAGATTAATTAAGTTAAAAATCGACCCTATATATTCTACGTAAACGTATATTAACTTAACTATGACTTTGTATATATGTGCATACCAATAAATTACGCAATATTTTTTATATATATGTCTCCGATTCGCCCGCCAACCGCGCGTAATTTCCTGTGCTAAGAGTGGAACAGTAACGCAAACACTCAGAGTCAGAATAGTACTCTATATGACAAGAATGTAAACCACTTTGACAACGCATCGTCAACACAAGTAATGAGCGGGTTAATATAACGTGTTAACGCACGTGAATTTGATGGGAACGAATGGTTCGTGAAATGACTTCAAAGAGCTTATTATTTACAAAGTCTTTCAATTAAAATCCTTTTGAAAGCCGAGCGCTTCCAGATTAGTGAGGTTTGGCGAATTGAGGATTCATTAATTTGTGTCATTATCTTAGACGGAACAAAATGGTGGCGATATAGTAAAGTTTAAATATGGAAATTCGCTCAAATTTCCTCAGCTATCCAACGCATGTAATGCGATTATTTATACCTAATTTATGTGTTTCAACATTCTTTTCTTGGGGTTCACTGTCATTATTTGTACAAAATAATATCTGTGGTTACTTATATTGGTCAAAATTAGTTTTTATACCAAACATATGCACGAGTACTTCGCTTACGTCACATACTGGAATAGGTGATAAGTCTTTTGCCATACACCTGGCACATATCCATACTCCGTGCATGAATGAGAAAATCTAAATTAGGAAAAACAAATAGTGCCCGACCCGGAATTTGACCCCAGGACCCCTCGATTAGCTCGCCGCACTGCAAGCACTCGACCAACGCGGCAGTCAAGGATTGTTTATCATTTACTTAACTTTCATTTTATAGTCATTAAAACTTCTTACACATGGCAAAGTGGACCAACTGGACTCTATAAAACAAACTACTCATTTCAAAATTATTTTCTAGTTTTTAATACTCTTCCATGTAAGAGTATTTTCTAGTATTTAAAACTGTTATTTATTTATATAGTGTATAGAAGGCAGTCTAAACTAGACGTCTTTGATTGGTACCAGCTTCTCCCATTGCAAAAGTAGCGCTTTGCAATTGCAAAGCTTTGTTTAAATAGTCAAATCGTTTCAGTGACGTCAGCACAACTAAGTTACAAGTACCTTTACATAATAATGTACAATTTTTGAGTGTGCCATCCATTGCTAATAAACTAGTGTAGTTTGAATTCCTGTTTGTATAATCCACTTTGTAACATATGTCTTTAAGTGTAATGTTCTCTTCACATTTAGTTCGTCAAAGCAGTTACGACCTTTCGCAACTGGTACAGCTGTCGAGTGTCTCTTGACTTGAATATAAGTGAGGTCGAGCATAGCTGCCTCCTAATAAGATCCCTGTATAATGTTTTACAGTCTACTGTGTAGTTGTGCGAGGGAAACATCAAAGAATGTTTCGTTCTTTACTTTTGGTAATGCAATAACTTGAATTTATTGCTAAAATAAATAAAGAATGTTTTGTTTTATCAATCGATGACACACAAGTATGCAATTATAACCTAAGGTTATGTTTAATAACGTGTATTGAATAGTGCGGTGTGAATTTAATAGTTCTGCGCGTTCTTGATAAAGTTAAATCATCTTTAAATAAGCTTATAAACCAAGATAGAAAGATAGATAATAAAACTTATAATAGTTAATTTATTAGTTATATTCCTATTTATCTTATTTTTTAAATTGTTTACTTTTTATTTTTATTTCTTGAAATGTTAAAAAAGTCAATTATAGTTTTCTTTTGTGTGAAAATATTATAGGAAATAAAGATTATGGAGATTCTAATTAAAACACGGTATACTTGTAAAGCTCAAGTTGTTAAGTGTTTGGGGCGGATGACAGGCGCCGGACGATGTACTCACATAATACTTCCGGCGTATCCTGAACGATTATTCTAGTTTCAGAGTTATATACGTTAACAGTACTTTCACTGCGATGGCATTCAGTTGTTGACTCTTTAAGAATATCAGGTTATTAAAGCATTAGGAATCTTTACATATATGTATGTCGATTGTAACATACTAGTCTCCTAAAATGAATCACACATTTGTTTTGATGGTTAATTAATCGAAAATCAGAATTAGCCTAAGGTAAAATGTTATATACACAACTTTGATTTTAAAAAGATTCTTTTTCCGAATTGACGAGTGAAATCAAGCCTATTTTTGAATAGTTCGTTCTATATTTATCAAGCCGCAAATAGATATAGAGTAAAATTAAAAGAAAGATTTGAGAAATGAGTCCAAGGCAACCATTACGGTATTAATGTTCATTATGCAAACGTTGAATACGATAACAAACTGCACTTTCAAAGCTATATCGACAATTAGTGTTCATATCGGTTTAGATGATTTATAAGAGCAACACGCTGTGCTCTGGAGGCACCAACGTTGCTTCTTCTATAGAAATAGTGTCTAGGCAAAATATTGCAATTTTAATATTATAAATGCATTTAGTAACTTCATTCGTTATTGTTATTATCGTTTCCATTACGTTATTACTAAATAGATTTTATAGAATGTCATATAAAAATATTGTAATATGAAGAAGAGTACCTGCAAATATGGAGATTAATTTTGTTAAAATAAAAGATTTTGTATGCAATTATTTAAGTTTTTACACAGAGAAAATCGTGTGTAATATTTTATTTATTATTTAGAACATCTAATACAAGTTACACAAGAGACTCACGGGGTTAATATTGTCGTTTGCATTAATGTGTTCCAAATTTATGTAATCTATTTCAAGAACACAATGGACTAAATAGGTTTTTGGGAGCTATTTGTTATAAACGTGATCACGCGTATCAATTCATAATTAAATATGTTTATTTCAGCGTAAAATTGTAGGTATCTATAATAGTCCATAAATCACGTTAGTGTGAACTTGCCCTACCACCACGTGTTTCCTAGCGACTCGCTGCGGATATTGAAATATTGATATAATACAGATCGTTCCCGGTATTAATATTAGAAACATATTGCTGAAAAATGAATTCGTTGAAAGATTTGAAGTACGCATTGTTGATGTGTGCTTAGCAGCAGCGAGAGATACATCAACGCCCATTAGGAAGATTTAGAGCGGAATACAATGAAACAACTAAATCTGGGTTTTAGTTTTAACAAAAAATATGTATATGTAAGGAATGTTTATGGCTGATTTTTCGTGTTTAAATTTTGAAGAAACACTATCTGTGTTTCTTCTGAGTTTCATATTTGAGAAGTTCTTAATATTGGTCTGTCTGGTGAGGTCAGATCTTATATGGATGACCCTTACTCGACTGAAATTTATACCACTACACTATCATGAACTTACGACTTATGACAAGACTGAAATTTATACCACTACACTATCATGAAATACATAACACACTCGTATATATTTAGGCGGATGTCGCCGGGAATACAGTTACTATAACCGTCAGATCGTGAATGATGTAATTTATACTTCATACTTCAATGATATTCAAAACGGGATTCATTAGCTCACGTATGGGCGATAGATTCGCCGAGAACAGTACACACTGCTGAATGTTAGCACTCGGCCGCGGATTTACCCAGCGTAAGAGTAATTTTGTAAATGTGTTCTTATATTTGTATGTACTCTCTAAATGTACCTTTTTTCATTTTATTGAGTTACGAGCAGTGGATTTTTCTTGTTTAGATTTTCTACAAGTGGGCTATTGCCATACATCGGGAATCATATACCGGGAATACATCTATTTATTTTTATTTTTTTTTATTTTCAGACTCCAAGCCACAATTAGAAAATTTAAATAAGAAAATCTAATGATGCGCTTGCAACAAACACGACCATCGAGCCAGTAACTAATATTTTTACTATAACTACTTACTAGTTTTACTACGAGTCATCAGTGCTTGCACTGTTGTTTGTATCAGGCTAAAATTTTTACATTCAGACGCAATAAAATACGAAAAGTTAGAGAGAAGCGCTTGGAACAGGGGACAGCAACGCTTCTCACACTAACACCGAGAAGACTGTAGTACTAATTAAAGTTGGATTTGAATGTCAAGGTCACGGGTGCTTCATACAAATGTATTATGAATTACATGAGACACTGAAATACACGAACAGTTATGTACCGGGCTGAATAATTTTAATATGTCAAGCACACTATTAGATAGGCCAACATACGACACGGGTCACTGATGCGGTGCGTCAGCAGACGCAAAAAAATATTGGGCCATTAGTTGCAGCAATATTTTGGGGTAAATCTGCTCACACATATCCAGCAGTGGACGTCTTTTAGATAAAATAACGATGACGACTGATACATCAGATTACCAGTTTGGTAGTTTCCTATCAGTGAAAAAGTATAGCATACTGAAGCCCAGGAAAAAATATAATTTTCATATTGTTGTTAAATATCTTCAGTTTAAAACGTGCTTAAAGTCGCTATACTTGTGATGATTACTGTACAATCTTCCATTCGGACACGAACAATGCAGATGGTTCCCAAGTTATTATTAACCTGGTTCCACAATGGGATTCTTTTTGTTCTGCTCTATTCATATAGCAGGTGCTTTAAGATTAAGACATTTCATAACACATTCTACATTTTTTTCTGTAATATTCTTTATTTTATTTAAAGATATGAATAGATAACTATGGAGATTTCCATATATAGCTATCTGATTCAAGATTCCGCAGAGATTGTGCTGTGACAATCACACTTTTGATAGAAATAAGCTCCACGAGATATGCTACGTTTATGCGGTGATTCATTGCATATAAAATAATGATATGAAAGAGAGAAATGATAACGGTTCCAATGTGAGTCATTCGTCGCATAACCCTAGAACATTTACGTTTCATATACCGTATAAAATAGAAATATCCGTTGGATACATCTATTTTAGAGTACACTAATAATAAATAGTCATACATATATACAAAACACTTGACCCTGACACAGCCGGAGATCTCGAGCGATCTGTAAATTTAAATGTAACTTGAAATCTAACAGACACATTAGTACAACGTAATTATAATATAATTTATAGTGTAACTGAACCGAACATGCAAGGAATCGTTCCAGACATTTATGGCTCGAAAGATTTACGATTTGTTTGATGGACTTTTCCGTATCATAGTCAAAGTGTTGAATTTCCAATGAAAGGCGGACGTGATTGACACTAAAAGAAGAGTATACAATCAATTTAATACACAGTAATAGCTTTTAGAAAAAAAATATGCTGGGTAAAAATCTTTAGTCCTACGTTGAGATTACACAACTGTATGTTACAGTAGTGCACTGTTAAAATCCAGTGATCTGTTCGTCTTGCAAGTTTATGGCGTAGAAGGTGGAAACACAAGCCAATCTTCCAGGTTGTTGAGGTGTAGACTATCTGTAAATAATTAGTATTTATCTTCATAATAAATTGTAGGCGACATTTGTGCTTAGAAGTGTACTATAAAATCTAGAGCTAAGCTTGTTAATATTTTTTACAATTACATTCTGAATGTGAAATATACTTGTCTTAGGATATGGATATTTATGTCCTTGCGTTGTTTTATCCAATTCAGGGCCTCATATCATGACGCGACATGCGTCATCATTGTGGAGTTATGAAAGTGAAGCATTATTGTTGCCAAAACGCGATTAAATTTAAATCGTTATAGTTTAATTAATTAAATACTTGGGTGACAGAGTGACCTTCTAAGACGTAATCAAAGCGAAGCGATTAGGTTCTCTCAATCAATCCTCTTCATGGTCCGCTGAACATGAATTAATATCGGGGTACGGGCTGTGCATACCGCCTTTATATTGTAGGATATACAGATCTCTTATTGTATGTCTTTTGTATTCGATATATTCAAAAACATCTTTTCCATATTATTTAACATATGAGACTTTATACATCATGATTCAGATACAGTAATCAGATACTTTAATAAGGGATTATTAAACAGAGGACTACATTCGGTCTATTTGTAATACGTCCCTTACGACGAATAATGTCCCTTATTCGTGATAGATTACTGACGGTGTTGAAGAAATTAATTATTGGGTTCAATTAATCTCTACGGACCCAATAGTTATCGATTGGGGAAAACAGACGACTATTGTTCTGACCCATATAAATTTCATTAGGATAACACGGGATACCTATTTGTTTTAATTCTGGTTGGAAAAAAATTAAAACAAGTATAATTATTAGAAAAGATAGAAAATTATTCTTTATCGCGACATTTTTCGTGAACATGACCCCATAGGAAACAACCTGTACATAGAATATTGACGTACTAAGATTGCCATAGAAGTTCAAAAGCACATTTAGTATTGATATCTTTTAGAAATGCTTTTCTTTCGAGCAGAAAAATCTTTTGTGTTCAGCAATCCTGGTTATGAAAATACATCCTATGCCTACAATGTTTTCGAAAGATACGAAAAATTATCTAGAGAAACAGAACCTAAAACCAATTTCGTACACGCGATTCAGAAACCATGTAACATCCTTATCACAAATATTTAGCACGTCTCAAAATGATATGGAGCAGTTGGCTACATTATGAATCATACCAGTGAAGTACATAAAAATCATATGCGTACGTAGATTACCAGATGATATGTGCCAAACGCCAACGATTACTATATTACTCATTGTTGCGGAACAAAAAATTCAATGAAAAATTTCTAGATGATATTGATTGAAATTTGAAAGATATACTAGATGAAGGAGTATTTCAAAATGATCAGCATTTAAACTACGTCGGCGAAATGTCTGAAAAACTAATTCTAATCAAGATCAACCAGAGTTCATTTCAAGCCAGCCCAACTAGATTATCTTCCGAAGTCCTCGAACCAAATGTCATCATTCGGATACTGACAATAAACTTAAGAGAAAAAAACAGGACTATGATCTATTGAACAAAAATAACTTCTTTTTTATTTTTTATAAAAAATCACCAACCACCTAAAACAAGAATAGGAAAAATCAAAAGAGAAGTATCCAAAGTAACTAAGCAATAAAGACTGGCTTAAAATTAAAGCAAAGTGATGTAACATCACGCGTGTAATTATTGTAGAGATAAGCAGAGGAATGTAGAATGCAATTAAAGTTTTTGTGCCAAATACGTTTACGAAGAAATTATTACCAATTTCATTTTGACAAACAACTTATTACTTCATTTCGATCACGATTCACTTTCTCTTTTTATTTTGTACATACATATCTTCACGCCGGGTCCCTCACGGGGTAGGCAGAGAGCACTGAGTGCCAAATATCTCTATCCTTACA
>DWEJ01001404.1:0-13131 GCA_018245835.1 Mysoria sejanus stolli | reverse complement strand
GGGAATCGAACCCAGGACCTCCCGATCTGCAGTCGCACTTGCAACCACACGACCAACGAGGCAGTCTTTGATTTGATATCGTAACACATGGTATCTCGTTTTGTATCTCAAAGCTTAGCTTTTTATTTAACGCGTATACATATTGTCCGTGTGTAGTCAGCCTTATTTCAAATGAAACAAAAAACTTGAAACATTCAACGCTCTGTTCTCTCCTTTGCGAAGTATGTTACGCAAAAGGAACAATTGTACCATTAACTCTAGTTACTCCAGTTAACGCTTTTAGAATAAGTTTTTACCACTATACTTTTTAAAACCAACTACACGTTTTGTTTATTTAATTTCAAAGAATATTTGCATAAATTCCAGTATCTATTTATCTTGTCACACATAGTTATCTGTATTAAATTGCTATACTTCGTTACTTCGACAGTACAGTCGTACAAACAGTGCACTTACAGTACAGTCCTATAAAACTATCTGTATATATCACACAAATACTTGAAGTTCCCAGCAGCAAACTTAATAAAATAAATCACTTAAAAGAGCTGCCGCATTGCAGCATACGACAGCATTGTCATTAGTTCTTAATTTACATCGTAAGGAAACCTGTACCAAAAAAATGTCTCCTAGTGGGATGTAGAGTCTGCCAACCCGCATTTCCCCAGCGTGTGTGACTATAGCCCTAACTCTTTTAATCTGAGAGGAGATCCGCGTTTGAATAAGAGAACGACAAAAGAGTAAAAACGCTGAATCTGCAACTTATAACATAACGGGTTAAAGTGGTAGTACTACGCTCCGTTGCCTACCCTCGTAGGGAAACAAACGCGCGATGTTATATTACATTATGTTATGTACAACAACAGTTATCCAAGTCGTTAGTTCATGATCGTTAATGAGCTAAATTGTTAAAGGAAAAATGTAAAATACCTAGCGTCCTGGTACCCTTCGCTCATTTGGGGTATATGGCATGCAAAATGGATAACGCTGGCCTTAATAGGTGATTACAATCAACAGTTTCGCAAAAAATATACGTTGAGAGCAAGCGTTTTGTTGCTTCATTGTTTGTTATCGAGTTAAAATTGTGAGAACAAATCATATGGCAATGAATAAACGTATTATTAATTATTTATTATAATTTTTGTAATAACATTTGGTGTACGTCGTCGCTGAAGCAAATTAAAAAATAACTGACGTCTATTTAAATTTGGAAGTAATGGCCATGCTGTTGTCTATTCGCTTTAGAGTGATTTACTTTCTTACGAGTAAGTAGGTACTCGGGTTCGCTTCCTTTGAAATCTTTCGCATTCTGTAAGGAGACTGGTATCTAACTATATAACGATCAAATAGTTATTAATGATGATAATGATGATTTCTATGTAATTATAATGATCACTCCTTAACACAAATGTACCTGAGGGTTTCCTACTTTATTTAATCAGAGAACACCGATGCCACATGTAGTGATAGAAGTGAAAATACATGATTCAAATTTACCAATTACTACTATAACATATAAATATAAAACAAAGTTAATCTCAACAAGAGAGATGGTACGTTTCAACATTATATCGCCGTTCTTAATATAGCCGTTCGTGTCTGTGATCCGGCAATTAGTCTTCATTGTTGGACCCCCGGGTCTGCGCTTTGCATTGTTAATGAAACTCGAAACGCTTTATTTTATTTTATATCACTTCCAACCCCGGTCACATTTTAAAATGTTAAAGGAATTGTGAGGATACCAACTGGAAGGAGCTTCGCTTTTTATTAAGGCAAGCGTGACATACCGTTTTATAACATTGTTCCTAGAATCATTGATATTAAAATGCTACGACAATCCGATACAATGACTGCTTACGACTGTCGGCTATTTCAATCGACTACGACGACTGTTTACGACAATCAGCTACGACCTGCGACAATCAGCTACGAAAATCAGCTACAACAATCGGCTACCACGATCACTTTCAACCTCAATATACGTAAATATTAAAAATACGTGTATTTTTTTTATTATTTACCATTTAAGTATTTTAATTTGTCTTGATGCATTGTTAATAATACAATTGCTTAAAGGTTAGAACTGTAGCATGTACTTCGCGCTACTGTAAGAAATACATAATGACTTTCGTCCTCCATTACTGTCAACCATAAGAACGTATAACTTTGGTTACGCGAGTTTCTCATCGCATTATCCTTAATTGTGAGCATGATAAATATTTGCTGACAGTTATTGATAGTTTTTGTCACTTTACTCGTGCCATATTTGGCTCTAATGACGGAAGCTATTTCGGTAATGGACGACGAATATTGTACTAGCAACGGATTTATTTACTTAGTAAATTATTGATAGCATTTATGTATACAAAACGTGGGTTGCCTAATGACGGCTGCTAATCTATAAACAATCTTTAATGTTGAGGAAGTTTCGGCAGGATTTCCTGGATGCATAAAGACAAATGGTACTATGTCCTTCTTCAAACATATATTTGGTTTCATCATTAATCATTGTGAAAGAAAATAGATGGCTTGAAAATTCTATACAGTTTATTCTATCACTCAATTGAAACTTTAATTCGTTTGTTCCATATAAGATTCAAACAAGATCTTGTTTACCTTATATTCTGCCTTAGTGATCGTGTTGGATGCGAGTAAGACTGTCGATCGAAAGGTCCTCGGTTCAAATCCCGGATCGGGTACTACAAAATTTTCAAATTAAGATTTTCTAGCAGCGGCTCCGAGTCTGGATATGGGCCTGGTGTACAGCAATTGGCTTACCACCTACTCCAAAATGGGACGAATTGGTGAAACGTGGGAGTGCACCATACTCCTCAAAAGGCAATATGAGTTAAAGGAATACATACATAATATTTATTTGACCTTTCGTTCTAGTAACTCAAACTACAAAACACCAGATACAAATTCATTTCCATCCGCCGGCCCCACTTAGCCGTTATTAGTTGCTTCGCTATCGTGAATGTTATTTGCAAAATGCCGGTGCAAAATGTCCAGCAATATATCATCACCGCGGTTGGACGCAAACCAAAATGCAAGCCACACGCCCGCATCATCAACGGCCGGAGATAAAAAAGTAGTTTATTTTTCCCATAGATAGATAATTATACGTAATAATTATACGTAAACGTAGATAATTATACGTAACTTCACAATTGTAATCTTCGAAGAGGTAGGCAGAAGAATGCAGCACACTCCTACGAAAGTCCGCGACCACTAGAAAATTAAAATAGAAAAATTCAATAGTGCCCACCTGGGATTTGAACCCAGAAACTCTTGATTGGTAGTTGCTCTTACAATCAACACGACCAACTATGCAGTCATTTATTATATCATCAAGGCAAATATTTCGAGTGCCAAATATCTCTGTTTTTACACTATTGATTAGCCTTTTCTATATTTACATAACACTTTCGTTATAAATATTAATTTCTACCGTCCCTTTTATCGTTCCACTATTGGAACACGAGTCTCCTCTCAGAATGAGAGACTTAAGGCCCTAGTTTGACGCTGGCCAAGTGCGGATTGGCCGACTTCACACGCCACAGTAAACAATTTCTTATGAATAGTAAAGTGTGCAGGTTTCCTCACGATGTTTTCCGTCACCGTATTATTGGCAGTTTATATGCATGCCTTATAGTGCAACTAACACTTTTGTGCCTAAAACCTATTCGAAGTCAGCAACCAAAAGTAAAAAAAATTGAAAAATTAAAACCTTTTTTGCTGTTCTCTTCGTACACAAAAAATACACTTTCTTATAAAATCATATACTGTTAACGCTATTCTACAGACCTGTACTTAAATAATAACAGCACTAAACAATAAAGTTACCTTTATAAATTATTCAATAACAGAGCGACAAAGCTCGCTAAATAAGTCGTTCGTTAGTTTAATCATGCACCTGATTAACACCAATTTGTACAAATTTGACAACGGAATATATTGAAATCGATTGTACAAAATATGCATGATGCCTGTCGCGATTCACATTCAAATTCAAAACATTTATTTCGTCATCAATTTACAATACATGCTTAATAATCGTTCAACAGAAAATTATTGCTTTCATCGACTATGTACCTACATTTATTTATTTACTTTATTCTTAAGTAACAACTTAAGCTGAGAGTTAAATGGGCTTAATCAATGTTTAAAAGCAGTCACTCCTAGTGAATTCTAGGTGATACTGCATTCTGAATTTACGAAATTGCTCTCGTCATTGTTTAATCATTTCTTCATTTATATTCGACACAAATGATTAAGTACTACAGTCGACTATATTATACATCAAAGCATTTCTACCTGTTTATACCTACGGTCCCCGTACACTAGGAAAACTGTTAATCGTTTCATTTGCTCGTTGCCGAGTGTTAATAATAATTTGTAAACTGTTATAATAAAAAGTGGTTATTAGTGTACTGGCTGTTCCTCCTTGTTCGAATATCCTGATTAAGCGCCTTAGCTATGTCTAAAGATCTCCGACATATATATGTGTTCCAGCTCCAGTAAAAAGGTTATCATTCTTAGTAGGGCCCAGGAATATTCCCGAAGGTACAGCTGAAAAATAACTTCCACCTTTATCGATTCAGTTGAGCATATTTCTATTATTATTGAGTTGAGTATTTTTTTATTATTATGTATTACTAGTTTTTACTATCAACTTCGTCCGAGTGTTAGAAGTATTTTTTGTCATCTTATTTTTCAAACAATATTATATGTATATGTTATCTTTTCCTGTGGATTTTCTGTAATAAAAACTATCCTACGTCCTTTTTCGGGTCTCAAACTATCTTTGTACAGAAGTTCATTGAAGTCGGTTCGGTGGTCTAGGCATGAATAAGAGACAAACAGACAGATTTACATTCGCACATAACTTCACGCCTGTAATCCTCGAAGAGGTAGGCAGAGGAATGCAGAACACTTCCACGTCTCACCAGTTACGTTTACGTCCCATTATGGAATAGGTGGTGAGCCTATTGCCATGCATCGGGCACATATTCAGACTCTATACCTCTACCAGAAAATCTAAATTAAAAAATGTTGTAGTGTTCTACCTGGGACTCGAACCCGGGATTTCCCGATCGGCAGTTGCACTTGCAACCAACATGACTAACGAGGCAATTACTTTCGTATTTTTAATATTAGTAGGGATGATGTATCCGTTATAAACGGTTACTTTAAAGATACATTTAACAGTATCTTTAATAAAATCATAATGTATAACATAACTATGACTGAAAACATTATTCCTTTAAAGGTTTAACTCTTGTTTATAAGATGTGTGTACCAGCACTGCACAATATTGTAGGTAAAAGGAATAATAAATTTAAAGTTCCATTGTCTAATGTCCTTCGTATACACTTTAAAGCACTCTGCGTGGTGTATCTGTTATATGTAGCACATAATGTTATGGTACAAACAAACATTTTCATAGTAGGTACTAATGCGTAATGTCTTTCCTACATTTCCACTTTCGCAAGTGCTACTGCTGTTCGAGAGGTATTGAGTTCAAATCCGGAGTCGGGTACTATGAGATTTTTCTAACTTATAGTCCACAGAAGAAAATTCTAGTAAAGACTCAAGGTTTCGATCTGTGGTCTTTGTATAAAACTACCATGGTTTCCGTAATACGTAAAAGTGAATGGTGAAACGTGGAAGTACCTATAGTAGTCTGCCTACCTTTTCGAACATTACACACTTAATGTTACGTTTGACATTTATAATGTAGATATCTAAGAGCGCTTGTAGCTCTAAATTGTAGATCTGTAAAGTTAAATCCGCACTGAAACAGCGCGGTGACGCGCACTTCAGACCTCCCATGAATAAGATTTAACACGTGTATCGACCAGTTACAGATCTGAATACACAATCGCTTAGATTCACAAAAGATAGAGAGACATATAAAAGAAATTAATCACACGTCAAAAGGGTGGAAAAATTTAAATAATATTAACGAATATTCCATGGTGCTATGTATGACATAACTAGTGAATTGTGGGATCTCACTAGACGCATCAGCCCACCTGTTCGTGGAACGCGCGGTGTACTTTTTTTTAAAATGAACCATTAACGCCAACATAAAATTCACTATCAAACTCCAAACCCATGTGTAAAAAGGCCGATGAAGATAAAACAATATGTAACCCTTAGTTCAGCAAGTGTACAGAAGTTGTCCCTTTTCTTTTCCCTTAGGATCAACACGAAAGCCTCGCGGGTCGCGACACGACCGCCACTATCCGATGTGCTGTCAAGAGTTACTGCAACAAATCCTATTTTTGTTACTTCCCATCTCCATTGTCTCAAAAGTTGGACAATTTCCTTGAAGACACACGAAAAGTATCTCAAGCTAGTGTTATTACGGACTGTGACACACTGTCGCCGGGGACATATTATACATTTAAAAATTCTCATTCTTTTATACATGACTGTAACACATACGTTTCAATATATTGTAAAAAAAACGTAACACGCCTGTAATCCCCGAAGGGGTAGGCAGAGGAATCCAGAACACTCCCACGTTTCAGCAGTTACTTTTATGTCCCATTATATACATAATAGTGAGATAAATTTTCCAAAAAATTTTTTACTGGGGTTGTCAAACTTTCTTTTAGACTGCTTAACTGTTAGATTGGATTTTTTCTGGACATGTTCACTATGTAATCACGCTTGTAATACCTGAAAGGTTAGTGGTGTGTACTAAACTCCTAATGTTCACTATTCTTAGCATAATATATGATGATAATTTGAAATATTTTCACATCACATTTTAATCTTAGCTATTTAGCTAACATCGTTAAGGGCCGTGTGTCACACACAGCACTCGACATTTCGTGGAGGCGTGTTTTATAGTACTGTAACGATGTGCGCAGACGGCGGCAACTTTCCTATTTGTACTGAAATTATCATCGAAGTTATGAACGAAATTTTGTGGCCATTCTCGTTGCTTTTTAGAACCATCATAAATTCCAAACCGACTGAGTTTATATTGTGTGAAATCATACGTTTTGTTCAGTAATGTTTTGTTTAGACGTTTAATGAATAAATCTGTATAGCGATTTTAAAATAATCGATACATTTCCTAGCACCTACTTGATTACATATAAAATATAATTTACCTAAAATAAAAGAAAAACGCTCGTCTGTAAGGATAAAGATATATCTTGACGTTTAGGGCTCACTTTCATTGGTCGATCAGTCGGTCGATATACAGGATGCGAGGAACTCCTCGCATACGGACAAACAACCAGTGAAAATCAACAAATCGGTACAGTGGTCGTTTCACCACCTGCAGTATTTACCTGCAGTAGTCGCTCTTCTTAAATTCACAGTCAAGATTGTTTTGTATACGCAAATACCTCAAGCAACGGTTTCACGCATGCGTGTCTTATGGCATGCATTACAGAAATCTCGGATAACCCGAATGCAGGCTATAGACCAATGAAAATAGTTCCCCTAATGGGCAGTCTATGGCCTGCGTTACAGAAATCTCTCGCACTCCGAACGACCAATGACAATGCGCTCATACTCGTAGTGTTCCCTGCCTACCCGGTAAGGAACTTGGTATGATAATATAATAACAAATTATACTATTAAAACCATTCGAATACTTATCCTTAGCATATATTTATGTTAAGTGGGGATGGAACTCAAAACTCCTCGTCAACAGCACTGACTACTGAACCAACAAGCTAATTTAATCATTAGATAAATAATTTATGTCTCAATTCTGTAAAATTAATGACAATTAATTTTACACAACCTTATTGTTATTACAATTATACTTTAACGTCTTTAACACAGAACCAGTAAACATTCATAACTTTTTTACTGATGAGCCCGAAGCTTTTTATCACTGCGCCATTGTGAATTAACGCGGATAATATATAAGGACAAATCCGCCCTTTAAAGGTGTCTTAATGATGTTGTCTTAATGATGAATTCCAAGAACCCACCGCGTCGCGCGCGTCATTACCGAATCGGCGCGCCAACTCGCGCCAACTGTAACAGCAATAACATTACCAAATTCGCATTTAAGGGATTCCCCGCTACTGTTGCCGTGCGACAATATTACGTAACTTCAACACACTAATGTAATATGCAACATATATGTCACGTTAGTTTCACGCAATGAATATTAACCGTAGAAGTTAGCGGCAGTATGCAATTACACGTGCTTTCGAGAGAGCGGCTACATTATGTTAATGTTAAATTAGTATTGCGCACGTATTAAGTACTCTAAACACTGTATATGATATTAGTCGAAATATCGTAACTTTGTGATGCTTCCAATATTTTATACCTACAAATTATTCAAATTATCCCATGACAGGAAAACAAGGCACGCTCAGGTTCTAAATCAATTATATAACATTACATATATATTAAGATATACCGCCTCGACTATAAAACTGCCTAGTTCGTCGTGTTGGTTGTAGGCGCGACCGCCGATCGAAAGATCCTGCATTGAAATCCTGAGTCGGGTACTGCAAAATATAAATTTTTTAGTTGTGGCTCGGAATAAAGATATGTGCCCGATGCATCGCAATAGGTTCACCACCCATTCCATAGTGGAACGTAAACGTAACTGGTGATACGTGGGAGTGTACCACCCTCCTCTGCTTATCTCTTCGGGGATCAGATGTTAAGATTAATATTATTTGCTAAATTTTTAGAGAACAACAAGGAATAAGCAATGTTAGGGTCCATATATTATTACGGTTCAAACGTCCTAGTTAACACGCCATTGTTAGCTACAAGCGCCATTTTCATTATAAACACTTAATCCATTCACGACTATTGCAGCCTGTAATATGTTAATTTATGAAAATGTCGCTCCTTAGAGGCAATGGAAGCTAGTGCGATGACGTCATGCAATTTCATATTGCCAAAAGTATAATAGTACAGCGTTTTGTAATTAAAATTAATGGGAATGCTAATGTTTTATCCACCTGATGTACAATTCATCATCATCATTATCAGCTTTTGGAGGTCCACTTCTAAATAGGCCTCCCGTAATTGGTGGTCTGGAGCCTTTCGAATCCTTCTGAATCTTCTTCAGGTCGACAAACCACTTGATAGCAGGATGACCTACCTATGTTCAGTTAGGAGAGTCGATTTTAAAACCCAAGTTTATTGGTTTTTAATTGGGAAGATTAGGAAGTAATTGAATAAATTATATATCGACTTAACTCGCATATCGTTTTTTAGTCCAAATAAAGGTCCAATTCTTTACCATAAATTCCCATTCATCACAGCACGATGGTGAGTACTACGTCATTAGACTAACATTGAATTAATTGTAAAATTGTCTTTCTTTGATGCATACCATAAAATTATCTGACATTCTCGGCAACTATAATAACTTCCCTGTATTCTGTTTGTCTTATAATAAAAAGGGCTAAGGTCATATACCACCACGCTGGGCATTTGTGGGTTGGGAAGCTTCACACGCCGTCATTATAATGAACTCTAATACATTTCATTTTAACTCTTTAAAATTACCTATCATAAGTTCAGACTGCCTCGTTGGTCGAGTATTTTCAAGTGCATCTGCTAAGCGAAATGTCCTAAGTTTGATTTTCGGTTCAGGTTCTATTAATCTTTTTCACTTAGATTTTTTTGTGGAAATTTATGGTAGTGGGTTGAATTCTGGACTTGTGTCCGGTGTATACAATGGGCCTTCCTGTTTTTTGATTCAACGTAAATGTACCAGGTGAAACGTGGAAGTCTACTACATTCATCGGCCAACCTCTTTGGGGACTACAAGCGTGTTACATTTTTTATTATAAATTTAAATGGACATAGCAGAAACTCTCTAGATTGTAATTTTGTCTGTATAGTATCGGGGTATAAAACTAGAGGTTTGTTAGTAATGAGTTTTTTAATCGTGAAAGAAATACTTAAGTGATAGTGATAGGTACTTTTTCAAAATGAAATAGGTAATAGAGAAACGTGTTGTAAATCTTAATTCATTCACCTTGTGCTCCCGATATACAATATTTGGAAAATTATTTTAAAGACACATCCATGTATATATGTATATTAGGAACGATGTATTCCATACGTTCCATAATTAAGAGAACCAGTCTGACAGAGAAGCACAATGAATATGGACATAATATATAATATTATTTACTTGAAAAATGTTTTATAGGTTCAAAAATTGACCAGTATATGCTATATTAGTAGGCTTTGCCTATTGTAAAATCAAAGATGCTTATTTGAAGATGTCTTAAGAGATACTATAAATATCATATGCTAGAAATTTTAAGTGTCCGCTAAAGTATAACCGGTTTAGACGGGCTTGGAATATTTGTTACGAAAATGAGACTATTTTGCCCCCAAAAGTATTTGTTTGCCTTTCTTTTTAATTTGACTTTTTAATTAGTGGAAAGCTTTCTGTGCCTATTTAATCTTCTTATAAGATTGTCCAAATTAAAATTCCTAAAAGTACTGACTCGGTTTTATCGTCGTCCCTAAATACTTTTTGTTTTTCGTTTAAGATGGCAGCTGTTGAATCATTTTATGATAAATCATTTGAAAGCCGATAAAAGGCCTAAACTTTGTATTAACGTAAGAAAATTATCAGATAGAATAAACGAAGACTTAAATGAATTTGAAGAGGAAAAAACAATCAACCCAGTGCCTTTTTTAAACTCTTTAGATTTTTGTCTTAAATTTAATAAGCGTGTTGTCATCATTTGTTTTATATTTTTCACAATAACATTTCGCAGGGACAATTACGGCGCATCATAAGGCAGAATAAAAATACATTATAAAAGTCACCAACATTTTATTTTCGTCTTTCCGATATTTTTCTTTAAGAATGTAACGTAACCGTTCAGGTAATTATAAGCTTCAGATACTTAATTAATTATGAAGTAAATTTTCTTATTTACCACCGACTCCGTATTTTTTTGTATTTCCTTTATAAATAATGTCCTTAGACATTACATTCGCTCTTTGGTACACATGTTTACAAGGTTTATTTAGGGGTTGAGTAAAACATCACCATAGACAATCAAATATAAGTAAATAAAGAATAAGGTCAATCCAATAGACAAATAAAGGTGAATAATATACGTATCATAGTAATGGGTACGTTCCCCATAGAATTGTATGAGGCATTTGCAGCGGTCGTCTAGTCAGGGGCTGAGTATCTTACTTACATTGGGCTCATAGGGGCAAGAAAGTCCAATACTAATATATTGTACTTGCAATGTTATATAGTTTTTTCTATATATGAAAAACTACACTCTTGTTTACAAATAGCTTCATCTAAGAAACAAACGAATGTATTTAATAAAACATTAGGAACTAAAGTGAATAGCTTCAACACTGACTTGCGATATAAGTTTAGTGATACAAAAAGTAGCAAATCCGTTCGATTCCTGAAAGAGAGATATTTACTAGTTTACATCTTCGTTCTTAACATACTCGTAAGTGTTGACACAGTGAGACACAGTTCCAGCCATTTTTCCAACATTTCTTTGTTGTACTACTTTAAGTATTTTGTAGTAGGTACTTTAAGTAAGTTTTACTAGATTCATATTGCTTTGCATTATCTATTGTGTTGTGTAATGTTAAAATAATTAAATTTAGAGTACTATGTACTGTTTGGTGATCAAGTATCCTTTCATCAAATTGTACATATAAAAGGGTCTCGTTGGTCTGATCGAGAGGTCCAGGGTTCGATCACCGGGTTTGACAAAATGTTATTGGGTCTGATGACTTGAAATTCAACGTAAACAAGGAGTTCGGTCGGTGTATGGCAGTATGCTCATCACCTTTTCATGGTGAGACATAACATACGTGAGGCAAAACGTAAAAATTTACTCAGCCTACGGACTACTCTGCAAACACGGACGTGATATTATGTGACACTAACAGATGCCTGCAGACGAATCGTATCCAAGACTATTGAAGTATTCCCTAATGTCAATCGACGGGACGCGCCGCTTCCTCCGGATGTGGTCGTCCATTTCCGGTTGCGGTTCACGTAGGATAGCGTAAGATGGAAATTCGTTTCAGTGCATGCCTCGGTCTGTTCCTACAGGACGTGCTGAAGGCATGAAACGAATTTCAGTATATTATCAATTTTGAATGAATATATTGTTTCACATGCAAATGTTTTTGTACGCTCTAATATTACTTAAATTTTTTTAGGTTATCGATACAATTATGCGTGAGTATTTATGAAAAAAGTATGTAATAACTATTTCTAGTACTTATATTCAGAGAGATTTGTTGTTAAATTCAAATTATGGTTTATGTTTTATAAAATTATATCATTCTAACAAATTGTGCCCGGTGAATGGTAATAAGCTCAACATCTTTTCCATGATGGGACGTGAACGTAATTGATGAAATATGGGAGTATAGATACTATACTCGTCTGCTTACATCTTCGAGGATTATAGGAGTGATGGTACGTGCTTTTGTACCGTTTTTTTCTTAGAATATATGAAATGCTTCGATTATGGGCATTAACGATCAGTCGTTGTACTATCGTAATATTTATTGTTATCTTTATTACTACGCCAGGTCTATAACGGGATAGGACTAAGCACTACATGCTAAATACGAGTATGAAATATCCATCGTTATAAAGCTACTTCCATTTTCAATTCACTATTCATATTTGGCATTTCTGCAAAACCATCCCCAAGATAGTTCTTGTGAGATGCAAAATTCCTCTGCGGGCACTTAAACGGCATACCCGTACAGTGGCATACAGCGATGGCGTATAGCAGACACACCGCAACCGGATATGACAAGCCAGTTCCGGCGGAAGCGCGCCGCACGACTGACGTCACTGAACACGTCAAAGCATATGATCGTTACATTCATATACAATGGCTATATAATTAAAATTGCAAGTTTAGAAAGTTTCTTTAAAACAGTACAAATTTAACATCACGCCTGTTATCCCAGAAGTAGGTGATAGGGAGTCACTCAACCAACGAGGCAATCTACACAAGTTTAAAGCAATAACACCTTTTAAAAATGTTATAGGCCAAATACTGGCTGATGGGAGAGTCAGAAGTCTTCGAAACCGGCGTGCATGTATGAAAAGAGTTATGAATGTGGAGGAGGCGCGGCAGGTCTGTAAGGATAGAG
>DWEJ01001403.1:0-13133 GCA_018245835.1 Mysoria sejanus stolli | reverse complement strand
ATTGCAAACGCAGACTGAACCCTACCAGATTTATCAAAGTAATGTATTAGAGAATTGTAGACCTATAAAAATACTAGATGAAAGTCCGCTATAACATGTGTCTACCTCTTATGGATTTCCCACAGTAACTACTTTTATGTTCTAAATTTCAATTAAATATATTATGTTGTTTTTGATGGTGTTTTGTTCTGTCCAATATTTAATCCTTATATAAATAAATGCATTTTTTAGCTTTGCCATTTAATATACATAGATCAAAATGGTCCTTTACACTATATGAATCAAACAAATACTTTAGAAGATATTACAGATATAAAATTATATACCACCAAAAAAGTATTACCTACGTCAGCCATCGCTCCATATGACATGAGCTGGCGTCCGCGTTGCGCTCCTTGGTCCTCAACCCTACCTCGCCAGGTCATTTTGTCTAGGTGTTTGGTGTTTTTCATTTTTTAGCGAAGAAACATATAGGCTACTTTTCATCCTAGAATTCCCGCGAGGTCGGTATTAACGCGGGAAAGACTTTATGACATACTGATTTCCATGCGGGCGAAGCCGCGCGGTCACAGTAAGTAAAGTATAATTTGCGAAACTATTTTTTTTCTTAAAGAAGTTTGTTATAGTTGTGGAAGAAATGATTAAATGTGAGTAATGTTTATGAGTAATATGCAAGTATAATTTGCAGTTTGCATAAACCAATAATGTTTATAAGGAATTTCTTATTTAGAATTTCTAGTAGTGGCACGGAATCTGAATATGTGCCCGGTGTTGGGCAAGAGACTCACCCCTTATTCCATAGTGGGACGTAAATGTAGCTGGTGAAACGTTGTAGTTTTGTACATTCCCTTGTCTACCTCTTCGGGGATTACAGGCGTGAAATTACATTAAAACAGTGTTTATAATCTAAAGTGAAAATAAAAACATTTATATATAAACATATTTACTTTATGTATATTAACAAACCACTCTAAATATTTTATAACATTGTAGATACCTATACGACACACAATCCCCGAGTCATTAGCGAAATCCTTTGTTGCAAATGCTCGTGATTAAATTTTCGTATGCGCACTCTAGTGCAATGTTGTTAACGAAGCGGGAACAAAAAGGTTTTATGGGATACATAATAATTTCGTAGCGCGTCTACGAAATGCGAATAAACATTTTGTAATAGATACTTTTAGGACCTTAAAAAGGTGTAGGTGTGAATACGAAAATAATTCGGAACTACAGTTTTCTTGCAAAATGTAGTCTGTTAGTTTTAATAATTTTATTAATAACACACTCTAAATGCGATCGGGACGAATATTTTTTTCCAATTTCCTTAGCGAAGACCGGATAATCTGAAGACGAATTCCTGAGACCGGTAATTATATTAACAATGTTGCGAGTATTCTACGCAACTATTGCTGCAGAATGTAAGAAGAAATTTGGCTGGAAATAGTTATTTGTTTGGAGGCTAGCGTGATGGATACGTTCATGTGGTTAAATTATTTGTCGTATGAACAAATACACCTTGTATAATACTAGTACGTTACGATTAACGCCAGATTATTATTCCGCCCTTCCATTTCCAACATGTACTACAAAAGTATCCATCTAGTTGCAGATAACCACAGAATAAACGTAAGTAATCCCGAGACACCTATTTCATACACTTATGTATTTACTTACATCTATTTACTTATGAACATTATCGTACATAAACCGATACATAAATATGTATATATGATTTTTATAGATATGTTAGATGAACATGTCAGATATAAATCTCTATCCTTGCGATCTTTATGTATTTCTTCTAGAATCTTCCCTCCTTCATACACTCACGTTTGTTGCAGAAACTTCTAACTCAACACAAATCAGTATCCGACCTGTTTGATCTTAAAATGTAAATAGAGTATTTATAGATACACAATTTAAGACCAAATAGGCGAAAAACATATTTTTACTTAACAAATAATTTTTTCGTAACGTAAGAAAAACGTTTGTCTTTGTAATTATCTAACTTTTTCTGTTCTAATCTGGTACGTATAAGATTATTACGAATGAGGAAAATAAAGCAACGAGTTATTTAGAATTCTGCAATGTTTTCATATGATTTAGAAGCTCAGATTATGGCGGATAAATAATCTGTGTCAAAATAAACCGGTTGTCATAACAAAACCGTAAATATTATTTATTCATGTCTTAGGAATGCAAACGCGAAATATTAAAAATTTTTGTAGAATACGAACATCACAAGTATTATTTTACAATCAATTTGAATATCCAAAGTCCAAACTATGCACTAATGAAATACTAACTTGATTTTGAAATAGTATCTACTCATTTAATAACCGACAATGGATACTGTATAACCGTACACCATGAACAAAGAAGGAATCACTTTAGTAGTATTTTATTACAATTTTCTTGTCTAGCGAGGAAATTTTACGGCAGTCTTGGCATAATAAAAGCTTTGTAACAGAAGTGGCGAGATTTTCCGTTACCAAGTCTAACAGACTTTCATGAGAGCGAGGAGCATCTGGCGCACCGCATTAGTATGTTGATGAGGCAATCGCGATATACGGGGATAACATGATTTATGTCTGCAATAGGGCTGAGACACTTAAATCGAGTAAACTCTTCAAGAATGATTATTTTGTTGTAAGTTGAAAATAAAACTTTGACATTACGGTTTACAACCAAAACCATTTGCATAAGACAAAGATCGGACGTAGGTATAATATACTTGATATAATGATTAAATTGTACCTTTTTCGTATTTTCGGATTTGTGTATTGAGCAAACTACTAGTATTAACTTTAAATTTAAATTAAATGAGGCATCTGCTCTAAGAATAAATTGTTTATGTTCTAGTCCGTGTACATATGTGTCAATAATATCAAACACAAAAGTACAGTAATGTGCCACAAAAATTAAAATTACGTAAGATTACGCCTGGAATCCCCGAACAGGTAGGTAGAGAAGTTTAATACACTCCCTAATTTCACCGTTAGGTTAATTCCACTATGGATAAGGTGTTGAGTCTCCGAGCCGTGATGACACTCCGAGCCACTACTAGAAAATCGGAGTTAGATAAATCCCATGGCGCCCCACCCGGGATTGGAACCAAGGATCTCATGAAATTCTCAGTCAATGAAATTAATTAATTAATACCCAAATATATTATTAAAAGTGTTGCAGTCTTTCTTATGGGGTACGAACGTCAGGCGTAACGCATTCATATGTTAATAATTCAGTAGCAGTGTATCCACTAAAGTGATATATTTTACATAGACTAAGTTATTTCGTAGATAATTTACATTTGTTTAACACTGATAGACATTTTATTACAATATACACAAGTTCCATTGCTCATTAAAACAGTAAAGCTTTCAAACTATCATTATCAAAACTATTCGTGGTAGAGAAGCGGCAACCCTAAAATTGTAGTATAAATGTATTAAGGGTGTGTCAAGTTTTTCACGTATTTTCTTCGATAGGTTGTCGCGGCAGCAGTGACCACGTTGATGTAATTGATAGGACAGATGATATTAATGTCCCTCCCCTAACGCAACGTGTGCACATAATTTATGTTGCAATTCCACAGGCACATCGGACTGATTCATGTTAACACATGCTTCTTCGAGAAAATTATAACTTTAAATGTCAGCGTACATAGACAAAGAGTGCCATTTTGAAATAAAATATACAATATATTTAAAACTTCTTACTTATTAACACAGAATGAAGTGCTTAAGTTCAAAGGCTAATATGTAAATTATTATAAAAAGGTAACAAATATTTCTTATGTTGTTACTGCTTATGATTATTTATTAAAAACTAGTGGTCGCCTACTGGTCAAAATTCGACCACAATTTACTTAAATTTCAAATTTGAATGTAAAGATTATCATCGTAAGAGAAAATACTAAATTACAACAAAACCAAGAAATAAGGACAATAAAAAAGAGTACTTTTTAAAATGAAGAGATTAAAAATCAGGAAAAAAAATATTTAAAAAATTTACAACCTTCGATATCTACTAGAAATATAACGAATGTCATTTTTTGAACATTCGCGAATGCGAATGCGAATATCTGCTACCGACATTCGTGAATGCGAATGTGAATATTCGGTTTTTGATAGAAAATTTCATAGAAGAATTTGTCTTTGTTTGTTTTCATTGCATTATATATTTTTTGCGTTAATGTTCTAATGAAAATTTAATTGTTAAGTTTCATTGCTCAAAGTTAAGAAAATTAAATAATAACAAATTAATGATAAACTAAAAATTGATAATGTGATCAATAGTTTATTCCTTAGTTCGTTGGTCCACCACTCTTAAAAAGGGAGCAAAAGGTCGATGCTTCACCTATTAATATATAGATAATTTTTACTATTGCTCACAACTTTTAAATTAAGTTCCAAGTTCATATAAGAATATAAAAATTTAATTTTAACTAAGCAGATAATTTATTAATAACATTGTAGCAGAAACTCATAAGTAGAGGCAGAAAGAATTAAAAAAAATTAAATTTATAAGCCAGAGTACTTTTGAGATATTTTCTTTAATAGTGCCATCTAGCATAGTCATGCTATTCTACTCAGAATGTCATTAAAGGTAAGTATAACAGCGACATCTCTTTGTCAGAAAACACAACTAGGGGCATGACGCTTCTACCTATGAGACGTTCTGTGGCAGCGCCATCTAGCAAATGAACATTGCAACAATTACAATGAAATGTTTTCAAAATGGAATCATAGATGGCGTTAGTAAACGGATTAACTACATTGTTCAAGGGCAGTAATAAATCTATGGCATCTCTAGTAAGAATTAACTGGCTTAGAATTAAATGAAATGTCATTGAATGGCAGCGTGATAGTGAATAGTGATTGCACTATTAATAAGGTAACTAGTGCATTTCTATGATACATAATAATACGTGAACATAAACCATTTAAGTTAATATTAATTTGCAGTTGCTATTTTTAATAATAAAAATGGAATATGTATTAAAATAAACAGAAAGTATCACTAATATAAATATGTACCTTTTTACAACTTTTTCGTTATTTCATTTTCGACATCATATTATTGTATTATTAAGACGATTACTTATTATATAGGTATATTATTAGTAAGATTGCCAATGGAGTGGTCGTGGGCTCAAATTTCGGGTCAGTCACTAGTGATTTTTTTAATAGTAGCCTATTCCATAGTGGGACGTGCAATGTACCTTTTCGGGTGTTCCAGGCTTGATTTTACTTTATTAATAATAATTTAAACAGCACTTTTATGTACTAATATCTTTTTTTTAAATAGGTACTTGTATAATTTTATGTGTACGTAATACGAGTATGTCTACGGTAATCTTGACAGTCTGCGAGCTGCGAGGGTATAATTTATTAGTCGTACCACCACATTCATTTCGTCAATAAGTAATCCTTTTGAAACCTCATATTTTGAATTTATAACTTTTTACAATGCTATGTTATGTCTGCTTAGTCTATTAATGGCTTATTTCCGTATTTTGAACTGATACTTAGTTTTATGAATATTTTGTTTAATTACTCAAGGGACGGATAGATATGTCGTTTTTCAATACTTGCCAAAATTAGAATTAAATTTCGCTAACAACTTCGAGCTCACACTTTTCTTTTATTGTAAGATCAGATCGCCTTGAATCAATACAAACCAACCAGATAAAAACAAACTAAATACTTTTACAAATTACTATCCCAATTCCCCTGTACTAAAATTGGTTTGTAATTATATGTCACCAACATCAAACACAACTGCATTTTTCTTACTGCATTAATCATATACAAGGCTCGTACCTACTTTTGTATTGTGGCTCACGTAGATTAGTTGAGACTGAGTAACTGTCACCCATGTATTGTTCCGGTAAATCATCATAGACTCCATTACAAATCTTCAAAGGATTCCCTTTGAGCATGATGTCACATTCAGATAAGGAACTCGTGCTTTTATCCATCTAGCCACGGACATAATAATTTACCATTAGTACGGGCAGGCTGTCATTTCGAAAAGATATCTCACCAAAAATATACGCAGAAATTCACCCTATTGTGGATTCGTAAAAATGTTTTTTTTGCTGAAAATAAATAATAATTTCTAATACACAGTTTTAGTAACAAATAGAAAACGGGTACTAAACATTAAGTATTAGTTGATGTACATAATATGAATAAATTTACTTGATTAATTGTTATATACGATAATTGAAATGTTCAGTGAAATATTAAATAATCTTTAAAATATATAACTAAAGCAGTGACTGACTCATCACGCACAATGGCCAAACCGCCAAAACCGCTGAGACTAGGAACATGAAATTCGCCAGAATTGTGGCTTAAATAACCTTGGTTCCTTAAATGAGCATGAAGAAATGGTTCCTTTAATAAGTATGAAGAAAATACATAGTTTTAAAAATTTTACCCAGATGGAGGTATATTTTACCGCGGTTGAAATATGAAATATTGAATGAAATTACGTTGGTTTGGAAGTAATACATTTAAAAACATCGATTTAAGGTCTTGGTCACAAAATAATGAAATATTAGAAAATACTATAATATCGACTTCTGCGCGAGCAGACTCGGGAATCAAATACATATTAGTATACATATTTACATACTTGCATCGGAGTTTTACAGTGCCGAGCAGCTTTTTAGGAAAATCCTCTTCACATAAACTGAAAGACGCTCTTTACAGCGGAGATGGCTCATCTAGATAAGTAGGTGACGCTTTCACAGAACCATGAGTCTTTGTGGATTCGCTCACTTTTTAAATCCAGACGGCCTTTATATTCCTACAAGTGGTTCTCTATACTGGGGAGGAAATAATTATACCACCAAATTTCCTTGTCACTATGGTTAATAGAAATGCAGGTAATAAAGACTATTACTTCGGTGGCTTTCTGTAAGTCCTGTTAGAATCTTTATTTAGTCATGACTTATCTATGCTTACTTTTGAATATGTATAGACAAGGTTTAGACTTAAACAAAATGTTTTACATGGCGTTCTGCATAATAATACTATCTATTACTAACAGATACTATGGAAATAGTGAATAACAAACTCAACCAATTTCAGAAAGAGATCTATTTTAAACACCTGTTTAATGATCATTTAACGTTTGTTTAGCCCGCTTAAAGATGCTATCGAACTATTTAATGGTAGTACGTATGTATAGCTACGTATTTGGGGTTCAAATACGTTTATCAACTTTTTTATGTACTCTATGATACAAATAAACACCCATTATGACAATAAATTACAATTGAAAAGTGAATGTAACGCCTAAAATTGCACATGTACTTTAAATGCCTAGATTTCACTGTATAATTAGCATATAAATAACAAAAAAATATTACCATTTTTTACCATTTCCTTACGAAGCAAAAATACACAGTTTCCTGCCAAGTTCAATATCACCCAATAAACTTAATGACGCCCTTTACAAAAGCTGAACGAACCGAGCTGTAGACAAAAGAACATTAGCGCTGAAGTGCGTCTGGCACTGCTCTGTAGATCCCTATTCAAAATACAATAAAAAATATTTCGCCTCGAATATAATTTTAGTTTGAGTCCTACAAGGAACTCAAACCTTTGTGACATTTCATTTTTTTATATAAGTACCCAACAACGTTGAATACGTCTAGATACTTGAAATAATAATATCTAAGTAGTGTAATTGAAATCCGATGTAATATTATGTAGCAAATAAAGTATGTGTATTAACATACATAAAACTCCTTGAATACATACAAGTATTTGGAATTCCCAATACGCTTATACATCTACATGATTCTAGATATCAATTTAAATAGAGGTGCCCTTAATTTAACCTGGACAACCGCTAGATATTTCCTATATCTATCATTATTCATATTTCTATTATTTAAATATTATTTTTCTCATGGCGTTTAATGATATAAAAAATGTACATAAACTCTCAGATACAGAGCCCACAATGCTATTTAGGTGTAAACACCTTATTTGTAGAATCTTCCCTCATCCCGAATATTCTAGCATCAAGAAACAGTACTTACCTTATACCTTTACATCCCATCAATACATAAACTACACGTATACTATACATTAAAATTTATCTTTTTTTCTGTATTCATTTCATTATTACTGCAAAAATACTACATAATATCCATAATATTTACCATTGATTCATCCAATCTTGTCATGATATCAAATAGTATCCGAATGGTTGCTTTCATGGATTTTCTTGGTGATATGCGAACAAGACTACCTACCTGAGACCCAGTGCTGAACTCGTCCGCCGGCGGCTCTCGGGTGAACCTCTCGAACTTGAAACTGTTGGAACGGTAGAGCTCGTTGTCTTCGCGCGAGCGGCGACCGCGGCAGAAACGGCGAGTGATAGACGTATGCCTGGCGAGACACAAACATTTGTTAATTTCCGTATTTGTTAATAATATTTCTAACAAACCAACTATAAAATTACCATTACCATTAAATGTGATTTCATTGGTTTATATTCGCAATAATTATGCCTTATTGAAAAGATAACATTTAAATAAAATGAAGCATTACATTCAAATAATTGCAAAGCGTTTTATTTTCATTAAATCCCCTCCTGCCATCTCGTGCGATGGCACCGAATGAAGGGTAATTAGTATGTATATCACTTAGAAATGCCTTTAGCGTGAACAAGTAAACGAATCACATACAAGAGAGAATTTGAAGAACATTTAAAGCATTAGCAGGTATATGCGCTAAAAGAAGAAGGATATAAATTGCTTACTGTTATTTCGAAATTTTAAATAGTTGGCTTTATTACGTATATACAATTATAATGCCTATTGATTGATGTAATAAAGATTTAATAATTTAATTTAATAATTTAATTTTTATTGATTTAATAAAGCCTTATTAAAGAATTGATAAAAATGGAAAATACATATAAGTTCATTTCCATATGTCTTTTTTTATAATATTGGTACTTGTATCTAATATCAGTCTCAAGTGATACGGCTCGTCTACATCAGTGGGAAACGCGGTATTCTCTCTCTAATCGAGATTACAAATACAAATGTAAATGGTTCTGCTTAGTAGGTAAATGGTTCTACTTCAGCGTAGTATAGCAGTTCACACAGTTCTACAAACGATAAAAATCCAGTAGTAACAAGCACTTCCGCGTGTGCTAATCAGATAAAAATATTTCTATTATCATGTCGTACAAAGCTGAACTTGCAAGTAAAGTTAACAAATTATACGTAATAAATTTTTGAGCAATTTATTCATATGGTCGTAAAAAATCTCGCTCCTGATACATATTAATGCGCTCAGAAACCAATGTTCTTTATTATTCAGTTTGATTGCTTCAATAATAATAAGCTACGATTAGATACATGTGTCACGGTTTGCATAACTAATAGTTTTTATCTGTAGATATACTGTATCACATCTTAATGGTTACGTGCCCACTGGCCTTTTAATTATGCATGAAAGCAAATAATTAAAATTAAATATTATGACTCACCTTGTATCACTTGAATGCAAAGGCCATTGTATACCGAATATCTTCAATTTTGCAGGAGGTCGCCGTTTTTGTTCAGTGCGTGTAGTTTCCTCCACTGGAGGCGCCTGACGACGCCCGCCTGATGATGCCCTGGTGCCGCTGCGGCGTCTCCTGCGACGTCTCCGTTCCACCAAAATAAAGTTGTCTCCGTTTCTAATAATGTATGAAGAACGAAGCGTTGATTTCTCCTCCCCTTGTCTCTGTCTTATCAAATCAGCTGTTCTTAACGTGTGAATGTTCTGATACTCAGCCTCCGGCGGCGCCGATGACGTCACTTCTTTGCTAGTCCCACTTCCATCCCTTTTCTTTCGGGAGGAATGGAGACCGACTCGACGCCAAACCTTTTCCATGAATCTGTATTTGCTGTCATCCCATTATATTGTGTGCACCGCAATCACTTTGCTTGACACAAAGCGAATCACTATCACTCCCGCAGCATCCGCAGTTATTGATGCGCACGTCACGTTTGGTAGCAATTTGTTGATCAATTGATTGAAAGTCACATATATTTAAGTTTTAATTGATAATAAGAACATCGAAATATGTTAGGAGGTTTGATAAAAATACCGTTAAAAGTCACCGAGCGGACAGGCACTTACTGTCATTGTTCACTGTCTGGTTATGCTTCACTTACAATTACCGCGGATTGATCAGTGATATAATACTGATTTAGTTGAGATAAATCAGGGCGGTGATCGTTATACCCTTTTATTAAGACGTACTAGGTTAGTGGAATGAGGGGAGAGAATAACTTGTTTTTTGACATTACATTTGCTAAGGTCCCGACCCTTATAGGCAGGGTGCGGGTGCAAACTATACGCATGCGCGAACCCCCTCGCTGTAGCCCTCGTCCGTATGAAGTTTCAAAATGGCGGAGCTTCGACCCCCTTCCCGTTATTGAATATCTAATTTTATCCGTGCATTCACTGCAGGATATTTTTATTTTACTGCACAAACAATAACTGCTTTGCATTTGTTTGGATAATTCATATGACGCTAAAGTTTCAACAAAAGCAAAGACTAAATGGCGCAATGGCGCTCTTTGGGGGAGGCCTATGTCCAGCAGTGGACTGAGATAGGCTGATGATGATGATGATGAAAGACAAAATATTTTACTCAAAAACATTGTAAGATTCAAGCTAAATTATAATTATTTAAACTACTACTATTTTGTTATTTGATCTGGATCTATGGTATTATGTTATTTGATCTGGTTCCTTGCTATATTAAATGATAGGCGTATAATATATTTGGGAAGTTATATAAGCATAGAATAAGGAAATAGAGTTTACAGCAGAGTAATGCCGGCTTAAATAATCAACATTAAAATTCGAAAAATGTAAAACAGCAAAAAAACTACGATATAGACTCATTGAAATCGAATTAATAAATAAAAACACGCTTTACATTCATTATGCAAGAATAACGAGTGAATCTGTCGCCGAAAAATATTAATTAGAAAGAACGTTTCCGCTCAATTCCGACTTGCATACAGAATGCACTCCCCGGCGTCGAGTACCCTGCGACGCGCCTCTGCACCGAGCTCTGGATATGATACGCGTATGTTTATTCATTACTTTCCACTTTTTACATGGTGTTCGACTTTTAAAAACAAGTTGATTTTCGCGCAAGCAATGCTTTCACTTTTCGTATTCGTGTAAGAAAAGGCAGTGTAAGCTAGAGAATTTAATTTTATTCTATGATAAATTATGTATTGCTCACAAAAGAATAGATCTTTCTCGAACTATTGTTATACAATTATCCTGTATCACTTGCTTTACGTATGTTTCAGACAACTTTCTTATTCTCTTCGCTAATTTTACCTTTTTTTCTAAACACATTTTCATAAAAGTAACGTGGCAATGATAATCATGATTAATATCACTAGCAATAAGATTAAAAGTTTTAATGGCTTTTACCCCATAGTTCAGTTATGTATTTCTTTGGACGCGACGTGCATCGCAGTAACCGCTACAGCTTGCTGTAATTAATGCAGTTCGTTCAACTCTTTTATGGATTGTATAGAAATTAACTGTATGTAAATAAACTTTCACACTACATTAATTGAATAATACTCAACTCGATTAAATTATTGACTAATAACATCATTACCTTTTAGTGCCATATTTATTTTTTTAAAAGCAAAGGGTTTTTTTCTTACAATCTCAATAAGAATATTTTTGGTGCATCGTATTACTTTTCTACCGAAGGCAACTAAATTATTCCTTTTATAGCCTTTATTCAACGGTAGTGAGAAATTTACAGCTAGAGTAAATAGTATAAACTTGATGTAGAGTTCGACTGCAGCATGTCGCGGAAAGCTTTGCGGATTCATTAGTCACTACGCAAATTCCTTTGTAGTGGCAACGTTGGATAACTTAAAAGAATATTAATTAATACTTCAATTGTTGTGTCCTATTTAAATGACATGGTAAGCCGTCGCAAGTTATAGTAAAAGGAAGCAACGTATACCTACATGCCGTATAGGTACCTTAGGTAATATTAAATAGAGACTTCTATATTTATGTCAGAGAGTAAGTACCTAACATGATATAAATTTCTATGACCACTTCCACGACATGTACTTATATTTGAAAGTATGCACATGTATGTACCTACTTACAGTGAAAGACAATAATATGTACGAAACACTATTTAGGTGAACGCATCGTCTCGAATGTTGGTTTCTTCCTCTTGGAGGAATCGTGTTTTCTACAGTCGATACATCCAATCTCAGAGAAAATAAAAGTTGTGATTGACATCAGCTTTACATTTTTTCTTAGTCTGAGAAATAGGTATCTGTCTAACCTGCATAACATTTATTTAATTATCTTACTTGAAGCTGTTAGAAGTGCAATAAATTGCAAAATAACTTATGCTGTTGCTATTAAAACCCTTATCGTTATAGTCAATTTTGACATTAACAGTAGCTTAAAGATAACAGTAAACTTTTTTTAAAAGGTAAACAAAGGGACACTCATACTTCATTACCAATTGAAAGTAATTATATTTATAGATTCTATGATTCAACTAACAAACTGTTAAATGTTGCGGGCAACATTTACTTCAAACGGAGAAGGAATTTGGAATGTTATGAAAGTTGGCAGCCGGCGCAACGACTCGTATGTTTGTTGATGTCTCGCATGTGCGTCACGAAACACGCCGCCCCGCCATATCTTGTCGCCGACATGCTACCGAACGAACCAGTCTCGCAATGAGCATTGCTAAGGAACGTCGCGTATTGTTCCCAACATGTGCGACAAAAACTTGCTATTGGTCAAAACTATCAAAAAGTATCCATGTCTTTACAACCATCAGTTGACTGAATATTCAAGAAAAGATGTTACAGACAAAGCTTGGAATGAAGTTGCCAATGAAACTAAACAGACAGGTGAGAGTAAGTTGTATATGAACAAAATCTAACGAAGTCTCAACTGCATCAAAGTTTCGTTTTAAGCGCATTATGTATGGTCTCATCCATTAATGGATACTTACGTTACGTACCAATTTTTTTTTGTTTTATCTTCACGCCTGTAATCCCTGAAGAGGTAGGCAAAGGAATGCAG
>DWEJ01001402.1:0-13140 GCA_018245835.1 Mysoria sejanus stolli | reverse complement strand
GATGGCATTCAGGAATGTTCTGCACTCCTCTGCCTACCTCTTCGGGGATTACAGGCGTGATGTTACGTTATTTTAATAACATTTGAAATCTTCACGTGATTTATACTGAATATAATAACATTATAATGGGATAAATGAAATTAAAATATACCAACTGTTCGCCACTGGCTTACCGAATAGGTACTTATTTAAACAGTAATGGAATTGTTAAACACAAAAAGTTTTTTTCAGAAAAATAATTCAAAGCAAGGTTATAGTTAAAGATGACCATCTCGTCAATTTATCGTATTTTCTCGCCATAATATTCATATCACTTATATTATCTTGAAAATCAATTTGACAATTTGTATAGAAAAAAAAACTAAGGTGTCACATGAAGAATATTCAAAATAATATATTGGATTAATACTGGAATGTATTCATAATAATTTAAAAGGTTATTAACAAGGTTCCTATTTAACAAGGCAAAGAAAATATAATCTGTATTTCAATATCCTTAGTTAGTTAGCCTTACAATAAAAATAAATAAATAAATAATATTAATAATTTAACATAAATAAAGGTCTCTCATCAAATAAAATATTGACAGTTGTTGAAATATCCAGTCAAATGAAAAAGATCACAGTAGCGCGACTAGTAAGATATGTACACGAAATAAATAAATAAATAAAGAGGAAATGAAAATAATTTCTTAATCTTGAGATCAGGTGTACACACATGAGATCAAAATTAAAAAATAAACACTCTCTAAAGCTCGCTTTCAAATCTGAACGGTTACATATGTAAATACATATGTACCATGAAAAAATTTTATGCTAAGAAAAAGAAATGAAAATAACTTATCAAGTTTTTATGAATACTTTGAATAGCACGTGACTGTGACGTCACAATTTAGTAATTTTACGTGACGTTACGAAGCGACTTGATTCAAGTATTCAACGTTACAAAAAATGTACAATTTATACGACAAGACAATATGAAAACACTAATTCCGTACCAATGATTTTATCAAATCGGTAATCGACTCGTTGGATTACTTCAGCATCGATAAAAAGTACACTGAATACAGATTCCCTCGAAAAGGGATTCATTTGATCAACTTTACTCATGTTTATTTTAATAGTGATATTTTAGTTTTATCTTATAGTCTACAAGACTAATAGAGTTTTACATATTGAAAGGGCATAGTAATATTTGACGGGGCAAAAAATATACCAATAGGCTTATTGAAAAGTAGGCTTATAAAAGTATATAGATAAAATAAACATTAATTAAGTTCGATTCAAACAGATCAACAAAAACTAATAATATACGTTTCAAAGACCTCTATACAATTCCATTATATCTTATCATATCTTAGATATTTCACACCTCGCTACTTGCGAATGTCTTGTACTAAAAGATAAGCGAATAGAAGAAGATACCCAAAGACAACAAATAGAAGAAGATACTTAAAGATATTCAAATAAAAGTATATACTAAAAGATATGCAAAGAGAAATGATAGATTAAAAAAGGATTTTTTTGGTTATTTATCATTCCTAATTTTTTATTATAAAACAGACATTAATTTTACAATTTTTTTAATACGTTTCATTTCATAATTCACAATTTTAATGCCATCTTTCTGCTAAGGTTCCATATAATTTTGAATTAGTAAATATTTTAATAAAATTTTCAAAAAGAATAAAGTTTTAAATATTAAACAAATAGCATTATGAACAAGCAAAAAATGCCCAAAATTCCTTATAGACAGACATTCGCAAATAACATATCAACCATAAATACAAGAATCCAAGTCCTAACTAGTAAGACACCATCACCCAATCACAACGTCAATTCCATATTCCGTTTAAAAAATAAAAAAAATAAAAATCGTATGTATAGTAATTATATATCACGTTCACAAACAAGTTTAGATTATACATACATATAACGTATAGGTATGTGCAATATTAGGTATTTTGAAAAAAGTTTAATAATATTGTGCGTTTTTAAATATAATGTACGCTATACAAAACACATAAACAATCCTCGCTTCAATCTATAATAAGTCTCATATTAAAAAAACTATAGTGAATCTATAAAATAACATGTGTTTTATATTGGATGTTACATCAACATGCACACAGATCCAAAAGGTCAGATTCCTAACAGATATCACTTTATAAGGTACTTTCATACAATGAATAATTTAACCACAAGTCCTACTCCTTCCTTATAACATGTAGCAATAATTAAAAAAGACTTACTTTTTTAATTATTGCAATTTTTTAATTACTGGTATCCACACTGTATAAATTTTATTACTTGTATGTAATAAATTCTATACACTTAGGTTAAAACCCTTCCATTGTTCAGAGGCGTTTAAGGTACGCTATGGGATAGGGTTCTTCAAGTCGGTATTTAAGGATCCAAAACAGAAGCTTACTACAGCAGCATACAATCAACCTTTTTTGGATTCAAATATGGCGGCCGATTTCAGAATACAAAATGTTTCCAGTATAAAAAATTAAAATCAGCAACTTTTTAAATATATTAATCTAGTATAATTGTTTATTATTTAAAATAATTTGAGCTACAAATGCCTCTAACAACCAACATTTACTTATGAATATAATTTACACCGAACATCTACACAAGTAAACACTAAAATCCGTGTTCATAAACGCTTATAGGCAACATTCGGAACTAAACATATCCATCCCCCTCTAATACGTCACAAACGTATTATCAAAGAGCGAGACGAAACAAGTAAACACTAAGACGATCTTTGAACGTTTATAAATACAGCGTTTATAATAATAGCAAGATATATGGGATCTAGTGTATTTTACTTATAACAAGACATATTGTTCTTCATACAATATGTAAACTAAATGATATGCTTTCGAGAGGAGAACTGGGAGCTACGACAATATCTACATTTATATGTACTAAAGTATATCGGTTAATATAAAAATGATTAATATAACATTGAATTAGAAAGTCTTATTGTACCTCATTTTAAAAAAGATCGTGATAAAACGCGAAATCATTATTTTCAAAAAATGTTTGTAAACATTCAACCGTAATAGAACAGGTATATGAAATTTAATACATACATACATATCTTCATGCCGGGTCCCTCACGGGGTAGGCAAGCACGTATGAAATTTAATAAATATTAAATATATAAATAATAAAATAAAACTTACATCCTATTCAATAGTGGGACATAAACGTAACTAGTTAACGATGGGAGTGTACTAAAATCCTTTATCTACCGCTATCTGAAAATACAAGCGTGACGATACGTAGATATTACATAAATATAATTTCGGATAGGAATTCTTATAATTGAATAGGACAACTTATACCCCTAATACATATTAACAAAATACTTATACATGCATAGAAAACAATATTTATAGATATAATCTTATAAATAGATATAATATATACTCATATACATATTAAGTATACACGCCGCTACGGAGTATGAACATTTAATACATTTAAAAAACATCATAGCATCTATCCTTTTTACTCCCTATTACCTTTATATCGTCATTACTATATGAAGGAAAGAGATAGCAGCATATTACAAGTTGCACTTCGAGGCCTATTTTTATACACATAATATTACACTATGCGTATAACTAGCCTAGGAGAGTTTTAAAACATTGAACACACATTTAAAATTGATCCTTAACATATTAACATTTGAGTTCGAAATTCTATACGGCCTTATCCTAATTTCCGCAACGACATACCTATATTTGCTAGACATTCAAAAGACATCTACAATCTTTGTTTACTATGACAGCTTATATCCAAAGAGCTTTTCAAAATTTAAACAAGTTGGCTATATTTCAAAAGACAATGTCAATCCAAAAATATATTGAGAGAGCTTCATAAAAAGTCCTGTAGCAAAATTAACTATCCTTCGAGCATTTATGATGAGAATTGTTAAGAGCTCTGAGCTGAGACAACTATACTGTCTAGAACGACTGGTATTGCGGTGAATCCCCTCCCATAATAACGATCACAGAGTCAATTCCTCCTTTGTCCGGCTGTCCGTGTATCACTATGCAAACTTAAATTTAATTTAGGCCTTATTGTATAAGATATACAGTTGAGAAACACACGTTAACATCTACTTTGCTGACAAGAGAAAAAAATTGTCAGATATTATGCTGGGGCAGTATCGGATTTAAGTTTTAATATTACTTTTTAACGTAGCTGTGGCAAAAGCCAAAGTTAAAATTCTTGCGAGCCCTTTAGGGTGGTTAACAAAAACGTTGTGTGCGTGTGCGTGTGTGTGTGTGTGTGTGAAGAGGGGGGGCTTAGAATGTGGAACGGAAGTACGGAGTGCGATGAGATTGAGAGGCTGGGGATATTGAATAAGATTGGGGCGGTGGCTGGAGGATGAATTATGAGTGAGGTTAGACTGGCGAGGATGATTGTTCATTTTATTTGTTACCACTAAAAAAGAAACCGTTTCGCTAGTAGTCTACAGAACTAGTATACTAACCAGTTTATTTACCGAACGAATACCAAAAACTATAAACTTCAACAACGCATCTTCAACATCATCAGCCTACCTCAATGTACTGCTGGATGGAGGCCTCCGCCAGAGATCGCCAACAATGCAACCACGGCACAATTACATAAATATGTAGATATATGTCAGTACAAATCAAGTTTGTACATCGAGAACAAATATCCGATAGTTTTTTCACCTACTTATTAGTAATTACATACATTTTTCATACATTTTACAAGACAACGATAATGTAAAGGGTTTTTCTAAGCCTTTACTCAAACTATCCACTAAGCCTTCGCTTCGGTACACTTTACAATAGCACATAGCCTACTAAAGCCAAATTTTCGAAAAATCCTTGAATTCCCTCTACATTCTTAACAAAATCATCTCAATTTTACATCGTCATGATGTAAAATTGCCGTAAAATATGGATGTAGAATACATTCCTATTGTTTTACACATATTTGTCTAATTTGTCGTCCGACCAATCACATGACGTCTCCTCGCCTCTCAGTTCCCACTAATCAATAGTCTTTTCAAAAAATTTACCTTAATACTTCACTTATTTCTGCTGCCAACTCGGTTCTTTTGATGCGGATTGCTTTTTTTAATGGATCTTAATTCTCGTCATCATCGGTTGCGTGCGTGCGTGCGGGCTAGTTGGCCCACGCCATGACCACCTTGCCGAAGGGCACGAAGAGCGCGGTGGCGTGCGGCGGCGCCAGGAAGTACCGGCGGCCGCCGTGCGTGCCGTCGTTGCGCGGCAGCGCGGGGTGCTGCGCCGCCGGGAACTCCGCGCCCACCACCACGCCGCTCGTGGCCGCCGTGCCGCCCGCCAGCCCTACGTATCTGCCACGATTGTCAATTGTATTTTTGTAACTCATATTTTTAGTTAGAACGATGAATTTATAAGAAGCTCAACAAGTTTGTATGATTGAAAATATTTGGTACACTATGGTCTGTCTAATAAGAATTATGTACTATCGGTTATTATACTTTCATTGCAAACAAAAGTTATTTATTTAAGGCGAATACCTTATTCAATTTACGACAACAGTAAATAATAAAAATTTAAATAAATGATTAGAATTCAAGAAAAGAAATAAAAATGTGGTAAATGTACTTACCTAACCCGACCAACAGCCAAGCGACCCTGGGGAGTAATCAATTTGACGGCGTGCCCCAGCCGCAGCTGGCGAGCCTCCGCCGGGATGTACGGCTGGCCAGTCTTCTCGTTAGGGTACTCCACTGGAAACAGAGACAATACGATATATATTATGTTTAGATTATTTTAAAATTATTAAATTTTAATTGTTAATATACACTTTCTTTCTTGTCTTTCTTAATGCCCTCGCCGCCTACACGTAGCAGGGTAGGCGATGCGAAAAGCTGTGCTATATGACCCCCAAATGGAATGCCCAGCGTAGGGATTACGAGATATCTCTCCAGGGGAAGCCTATGTCTAGCATTGGATTGCAATACTCTGATGGTGATTATGATGCCGGCTTTGCGTTCTGGTGCGGTAATTGAAGTTAATAGAAATAATAATATTTATCTAGTCACAACTCAATTCAATTTCACTTTAAACTCTGTACGAACAAGACAATGACTGTTGAAAATAATATTAAAATTGATTTTACCAAAATTGTTATAGACAATTACAATGAGCGTACCGTAATAAATGAAATAGAAGTGACAAGTGTAAGGAAGGCAATATTAAGGAGACGGCGTACAAGCGTAGTTTCGAGAAGCAGAGACGTACGTTCGGGGGCGGCGGAGCGCAGGCTGTCGATGGAGCGGCGCAGGAAGGCCTCGGCGTCCCGCAGCAGCTCGTCCGTGTCGTCGCGGCGCACGTCGGGCAGCGAGCCGCGCCACGCGCCGCGCCACGCGCCGCGCCACGCGCCGCGCCACGCGCCGCGCCACGCGCCCTCTGACACAGACACCGAGCAATATAGTACACTCCTACCTTTGACCAGTTACATACAAATAAATAATTATAAAATTGACTATAACATAGATTTATCCTATTAAGGCATATTAAATGTAAAGAAACGGTGAACCGTGGGTGTGTTTTGCATTCCTCTGCCTACCTCTTCGGGGATTACAGGCGTGAAGTTACATTTTGTTTGTTTTAATGTAAACATGTAGAACAAGCTGAAACTAAATATTCAATGATACAAAACATACATTACTCAGACGTGAACTTGTTCTGATATGAAAACTTAATTGTACCTCAATATGAACACAGTAAATTCTCTTAAACTCTCTTAAAACAGTCACTAGAGGCCGCTGTCGGCCACAGTCTGTAGCTGGCCTCGAGCAGAACTGTCAGTGTCAGTATAAACAGTAAATAAGACTTTTAGTTATTGTTAAATAGTTATTCCACTGTGAAATAATTATACCAACGCACCTCTAGCCGGCGGTACGTAGGCGGCCTGAGAGATCCAATCCGTGCTTCGGTCTACACTGACGCACGGCGAGCGGTACGAGGAGCCGCGGGATACGAACCTGGAACCGATCTTATTATTATTACCATCGTTATACTCAATAAACGATTTCGAATATTCGATATTTTAATTTTTAATGCGTTATTCTTGACAACTTCAAAAACGTGCTTGGCTGTTTTTATAAGAAGGCCATATTATGTAAAAAGAGCAAGGTCATAAATTAAACTGCCAATAAATTTATTACATTTTACCTCCGAGCTACTTCTATGTTATTCTGGTGATTTAGTTGATGCAATATGTAATCGCAACATAATAGTTAATGACAGTTAATTTTATTGACATACACACCTCGATTGCGGGGAGCGCGGTGCGTAGGAAGCGTCGCGACTCTCTTGCGGTGGTTGTTGGCGCAGCGTCCACAGCGGCTCCGCCGAGCGCGACAGCTCCGGCACCATCGACGTGAAACCTGTTCCAACAACGCTGGTGTAATCAAATGTGGATATAACCCGCAGAAGTTAACCAGACACCGCGATGTGAAGACGTCATAGTTAGATATGTGCAAGGGATGTGGATTAGACATGTGTAAATAATGCGAGTAATGTATTACACATAATATCATCCGACGGCGTAAAAGAACTTGACATATTACTTGACCGAGTAATACATCAGTTATTGTGCATTCGTTGCAAGGGTCAAATTGATTTGTGCATTTTATAAGGACGGTATAATCTCGCACGTCACTGTTGTGGACTAGTAGTGTTCACTCGTATCTTTCTGTGAGACAACCCGTGTCAAACAGTGCAACGATATATGAGTTGATGACGACGATTAATAATAATAATGCATATGGAATACTTCTAGCAACTGACCGATGTCGCTGAGCAGCACGCGGCGGGCCTCGTCGGTGCGGCGCGGCGGCGGCACTCGGGTGGGCACCGGCCGCCGCGCCCCGCCCCCCGCCGCGCCGCCCGCTACGCCGCCCGCTACGCCGCCCGCCGCGCGCCCCGGCAGCGTCGGCGGGACAAGCGACGCCGAGCTCTGCGAACAGAACCATATAGCCACATCATATTAAACCCTCAATAAAATTATATGAACATACACAACCAAATGCACAATCAATGCATGAAATATATGCACAATCACAAATATACCATAACATAAAATTATTTTGTCTTTAAAAGATAACCAGATTAAAGTGCATCAAATAAATATACAAACTAACCATATACACCTTAAATAGGGGATTTTTCCTTTACTTACTACCCTATACTATAAAAATATTTACTATACCTAACATTATAATATATAATTACTGTATACTATAAAAATATTTACTATACCTAACATTATAACATATAATTACTGTATACTATAAAAATATTTACTATACCTAACATTTAACTGGCCAATTATTTAACTATACAAGAATAACTATCCACTACACACCGTAAGATAACGAAAACAAGAAATATACCTTATAAGCTAGGTATCCGTCAGAGGTCCACCTGGGCGGCAGCGCTGACACGTCGGTCTGCGCTGCGCTCTCTCGGCGAGGACCCAGGGTCTCGCGGAGCACCGGTCGCTGGCGACTGCTCACTCCCATCGCCCGGCTTCCAGGCCGAGGCCCACGGTATAGAGGGGGTCTGAGAATTCGAATAAGAACGCGCCAATCAGCAGATCAAATAAACCTTAGAATTAGTTATGTAGTGTCGTGTTAGTATATAATAACTGAAATGTATTGATCAAATTTTTATACCTCATATAAAGTACGTGGGTAATAAAATATATATATTTTTATACCTCTTTATTTTTATCTACTTGAGCACAACAAAGAAGATTATAAGTAATGCCCTCAACTTACCTATACTGAAACGGATTAGGGCAAGTATTGCGTCTGGTGTACAAGTTTCCGGCAAGATCATCTTCGGAGATTCCACACTTAGATATGTCGGTCTCCGCGAACACAGAGAACCTATGTCCAAATCTGCTGGTCTTGTGGAAACTGTCCACACTCTCATCTCGGTGCAGGATATCCATACTGGAGCCCAGTTCGAAGCTTAAAGACTTCGTATTGTCGAAACTGAGCACCCTGTTGTATTCACCAGACAAACTGTCTATACTGTCCAATCTTCTGTGACTTGTGTTAGGGCTTTTTCTATACAGCATGTTATCAGACTTATTGTTGCTCTTGAGGATGCTCCGGCCTGGCAGATCCAAGCCACCCTTGCCATTGAACGCAACATGCCGTATTTCCTTGTCATTGGGCAGGGACACCCTCTTCACCCTTAAGGAGGCTTCAGCTAAAGGCCCTTTGAAGCTGCTGTTCTCCTCGTTTTCGTTTTCATCGTTGTCAACCGTTTCCCCCCTGGATTGAAAGTCGGGGTCTAACGTGTGGAACTTTATCAGAACCGGCGTAGAATGAGTGGTGGAGGCTGAATTCGGAGCCCAGTGATCCGTCTCACGTATCGACACTAGGTCCTCCTGAAAATTTAAGCGATTCCTATGATATTTCAGGTGATTATACCTAATGGTCTATGACGTAGAAAATAACTAAGAATTGTCATCAGCCTATTGCACTGCTGAAAATAGGCCTCCTATGAAGATAATTCGCACACTCGGGATGCGGTTAAACCAAGTTTATAACAGACCAATATCATTTATAAGTAACTTGTTTAATCACAATGATAGTTATTTTTATTTTATATGGATACTAGCCGTTGTGTTTTCAAATTTAACAGGTAATTAAATTAACCAATTAAGTGTTGCGCAGGGACAATACGTTTTTTCAAGTTAAATTAAACACGGACTGTTAAATGATAGTATCCGAGGTATCCGCAACCAGTGTGTGTGTATGGAGCGAGTGATTAATGTAGAGCAGCTGGTCAGCTCTATGAGAATAGAAATATTTGGTAGTCAGTGCTCTCTACGTAGAGATAGGTTTGTAGGTAGATGTTCCTGGAGAGTATGAACACAATTATAATAAAAAAAATGATAGAATGATGACGTTATCGTCAAAATTCCTTCGTTGTGCAAATTTTCATGACAAAATTTCACTCTTCCGAACTTAGTGCTTCCGATCGTATTTGTATATAGATCAACCGGCCAAATTCTTCGCTTATATAAATTTAACGAATTTATACCATTCTAAAAGAATTCCGACAATTCTAAAATAATTCCGCCACCTATTGCAAACTACTCTTTTCGTTCTACACTAAGTGCATCAAATAGAATGTAAAATATAGTTCGAGTGGTAGCTGGTGCAAAATTACGATTCCGTGAGTTGGGAACGTATCAGGAAACTAATGGAAATTTATGGTAACCACCACTTGACTGCGCTGTAGTGCTAGTTCAGGATTTATGTCCCCGATGAGCCAGCGCGAGTGATGTCACAGTCGCACGCGAACTGCTCGCCCTGGTCGCAAATGGTGCCTGATTTATAAGCTATTATCACACCAACAATTGAATGTTACAAGTCCTATTATTGTCATATACATTATTATCATTTTCGGGATCATTCATTTCATTATCATCTGATGATGATGATAATAAAATGAATGGTCATTAGCCTTATCATGAATATCAGATTTTAATTGTTCCACTATTCGTCCATTGATGTGTATGTTTATCTGAACTTTTATACTGTTGATAACTCTATTTAAGTTAATGATATACATATGACTAACATATATAATGTTACTGCATCTATATTAAAAAAAAATATCTGTATTCAATAAGGTCCGAAACGGTCAAAGTGGGGCAAGGTAAAATAGCCATACATTTAGCATTATACTATCTTTAATAAACTAGAAAATATTTTATTGTTCTCTGATAATGTTATGGAAGGTTATAAAATATTGACTAAAACGATATACACTGCTATGGACTGATATGGATACAAGATATTATATGACTATTAACCAAACACAATTCTATCACCTTACCATCGATCAACAAAATAAAATAAATATGTCATGAACAAATTAAAATTAAATAAACAAGTATCTCATATAAAATTGTAAAAACTCACTTGTAAATTACTCATATCCTTAGACTCATCGGTGGTGAATATAAGCTCTATATCATCTACTTCTTCCGACTCATTGCCGCTAGCATTCTCTTGGTCTTGTTTCTCATGAGTGCCTCCAGGTTCAAGTGGTGTAGTGCCACCTTCAGAAAATACAGAGTTGTCGCCTTCTGACATTGACCTAGAAAGAGTTCGGTCTCTTATTATAAGATTTAACTTAACTCCAATTATAAGACTATTGACTCCAAAAAATTCTACTGGTGTCACATAATTAAGAGCCCCGACCTCTTTTCTTCTCATTGAATAAATAATATTATAATTATAACAAATGTTTTGTATGATCAAGTGTATTCAACATTTAACTATGAAAGTATTCAAATCTGTACTGTCATACAAGGGGGCTGTATATTGAAAATTGAATTGCACAATTTACAAGGGTGATTTGTATTGAAAACACTTGGCATGTGTACATTGATGAACAATCTTGAATGTCAGAAACATTTTTGATTTACCCAATTACTAGAACAGTTATAAAAAATGCTTAATCCCCAACCAATACTTGTCATTTAGCCCTTGGAATTAGGGAAATTTCTCTATATTAAAAAAACTTGTGGGAGTGTTCTGCATTCCTCTGCCTACCCCTTCGGTGATTACAGGCGTGAAGTTACGTTTTACTCTATATTATATTGTTATAAACTCGCCTCAAGCTAAGGTCATCTACATCCAAATTGAGGGTGTCGTTTCTCCTGCTCCGTTCAAAATTTTCTTTCACTACTAAATTTTCTTCCGATGTGATCCTAACTTGAACATCGAACTGGTCAGTTTTAGATTTGACCTCAGCTTCATTGGGAACTGCCATCTTCACATTATCAGTTGACACTGTCCTGAAATTAACAGTGTCTCCTTGGGGATTCTCAAAATTATCAAAATGCTCCTTTCTTTCCTTAAAGTGGAAAGTTTGAGAATCAGAAGTTACTTTACTTTGGCCTTCTTTGGTTTTACTTTTACTATCCTCTACAGAATCACTGTCTGAAGTAGTACTTGAAATAACACTTTCTTCTTTCAATGTCCTTACTTTGATCCTCACATCAAATTTGGAGAGCAATTCAAGTTTTGTCTTAAAGCTTTGCTTCTCATCAGGTTTAACTTCAGGAATTGAAATCTGACTATTGCTTTCATCTATGATTGGACTGCTGGTATGGTTGGGTAAGTTAGGTGAGCTATCTGATATGTTAGCACTTGATTTCGAGTTTTCTTCAACAATCTTATCCAAGTTCTCGATTCTATGTGAAATATCCCCAGAATCAAGATTCAATTCTGCAGTTCTGTTATCTTCTGTTGTAGCTGTCCTTATCACTAATCCAGCATCACTCACATCATCTGGATGGGGATTGTAGGTCACTCTCAATTTTAAACTCTCATTGGTATTTTGTTCTTCACAACCAGAGTCTATTATCTTCCTACGCAATATATGATTCTCTAAAGTCAATTTCTCTATAACATCAGCATACTCTAAACAGTGTGAATGCTGTTCATACTTTTGCTTTAATTCCTTCAGTTCATTCTTCGATACCTCCAGGGCAGTCCGGAGAGACACAACCGTCTGGTGGAGAGTCCTTACTGTATCCAGGTGCACAGCCCCAGGAGGGACTGCCTCCAGCCGACCTCTGTCCATACCACCTTGTTGCGCGCCTTCAATCCGACATTCAACATCCCATACATGACTATAGCTCTTTCAGTAAACTATTTAATTCACAATTTCTTCACTCTCCATGACGGATGTTCCATTCGCAGACCTAAAATAAAAATATATCTGCTTACACGCTGCACTACACATCGTAACAAACTAAGCGAGAAGTGACCTACTTACCGAAGCATTAATTCGGAAAATCTACTAACATACATAGTTAGTACACCGCGCATTTTTCAAATCCTTATCGAGTCTGCCCGAAGAATCCCCTAACCAGGGCACGGAAGGAATGTGCAATCGATAAAACGGCCCGCTTGATAATTAAGCTTTTAAAGCCCTTCAAAGTTCATTCGGGGCGCTCGTTCGGCTGGCACGACCCGGCGATAAACACCACACGTAAACCAGTAATTAAGTCGAAGTGTTATCTCTTAATCGTTTGACAAGGTTGTAGG
>DWEJ01001401.1:0-13143 GCA_018245835.1 Mysoria sejanus stolli | reverse complement strand
CCTCGTTGGTCGTGTTGGTTGCAAGTGCGACTGCCGATCGGGAGGTCCTGGGTTCGATTCCCGGGTCGAACACTACATAAGAATTTAGAAATTTAGAAATTTTCTGATTTAGAAAATTACTAGAAAATTGTCTAGAAAATATTTGTAGTAAATCTAAAATTAAATTAAAATTCTAGTAGTGGTTCGGAGTCTGGATATGTGCTCGATGGATGGCGATAGGCTCACCACCTATTCCATAGTGGGACGTAAAAACGTAGTTGTTGAAACGTGGGAGTGTTCTGCATTCCTCTCCCTACCTTTTCGTGGATTACAGGCGTGAAGATAAAAAAAAATCAATTAAAGCTTATATGCTATGTTGAAATTAATTAAAGGTTTCGTTAGTTTTTTCCGTGCAGACTTTACATGCGGAAGCAGCATATCTGGGATTGATTGTATCGCTAAACAAGGATGTTTCGTGTGGTATGTTTCGATATGAATGATGAGTAGGCAAGACTGTGGTGTCTAGAACTTATCTTATTAAGATCTAGGGAAGTAATTTAGTTTTATATCAAATGTGGTTTTCTGTTACTTGCGATGATCTAGACCCACTATATACTTTTGGCACGTCTACTCATTTAACGATGTCAATATAAAGAAAACGAAAAACGTAACTTTACGCCTGTAATCTCCGAAGAAGTAGGCAGAGGAATGCGTAACACTCGCACATTTCACCTGTTACGTTACGTCCCACTATGGAATAGGTGGTGAGCCTATTGCCATTCATCGGGCACATATCCAGACTCCGACCCGCTACTAGAAAATCTAAATTAGAAAATTTTGTAGCGTTCGGCTTGAGAATCGAACCCGGGACCTCCCGATCGGCAGTCACACTTGCAACCAACACGACCAACGAGGCGGTAAATATAAATTTCTTTCAATTAATATCTACACGACAAATTTACAGGAGCATATCTTATACATAAGACGAAGTCCCGTTAAGTATTCTGAAAAGAAAATATGTTTCGAAACACTCACCAACGACGGTAAGGTGGACTCTTCGGACTAAGGGTGGATGAGTAGAGATCTGACACTCGTAGTATCCTTCGTCCCTTTCACTCACATACTGTATGAGCAGGCGCCAATCATTCGGGTGCTCGAAGGCTAGGGAGTAACGTGAATCTGCAGAGTAGGTGTGGCGACCGAAGGAGAGTAGGTGGAGATCGTCACCCCGACGACGGACCCAGGATATCTAGAAAGGAAGGAAATTTATAAGCAATAACATATGACAGTAAAATGATGATTCAAGTAATAGGAATTATGTATGGGCTGGTGTTATTATACTAGATTCTAGATTTTGTTGTCTTTGTACGAGTGAAAGGCAAATGGACGCTGAGTGTTTCACATAATTGAGTATGAAGCCCGCTAGACTCACGTATGTTTTTCATGATGGTCCGGCTAGTTTCGGACCTATACGAGGTCCTTCCTCATGAGCTCCTACCGATTGCAGCGAGGTCGCGGCGGAAACTGGTCGGACCATCCCGGAAAAACATACGTGAGTCTAGTCGGCTTAATACTCAATCGCTGGTAAGATATTTTATTAAGTCAACAGTATTTTAAAGCCATTGTTAGTAGATAAATAAGAACTGATACATTTATACGTTCTATATGAACACATCTGGTCAGGAAGCACTTTGACATAGATACATTTGGTCTCACCGGAAACATGAAATATAACCCAACATTTCAGATTCCAGATTCAACAAACGGTATTGAAAACTGTTATTTTATCAAAGTGGGCTAAACTGTTGAAAATCTTCATACAACGAAACGTAAATGTGTTTGTAAAATTCGTACAAAACAAAAATATATTGCAAATTGCCTCCAAGAAATAAATCCTAGTTTAGATTGAAACGAATCCGTTGAAATTTCCGGGCTATCTAGGCCGAACGAGGCAATATCCATTCACCGTTTTGAACGTTCGATAGTACGCAATACAGATAATACCACCAATAGGGTGAATATAGTTCACCCTGTCACCATACAGTATTGATTCATAAGATTTCTTATGTCTTTTTATGCAATTATTTTATTTTCCTTGTATTTTGAGATTTAAATGCCGTATTTCAAGTCTACTAGGCTAATGATCCTAGTAATATTTTAACTCTCATCTCTTTTTAATATACTGAAATTAAAATTATTTTTCTAATTGATTTCATATTGCGAATTAAATATCCATAATAAATAATTATTAAATCTTCACATTTATAATCATCATCAATTAATTCTTCAACAATTCATGTGAAGAAACATTTGATATTACTTAAAAGAAATGACTTTTGAAATGTTTGTCCTTGATCCTTTCCATTTCAAATATTGCATTGTGTTTACTTTCTGTCTACTGCATTGTAATATGAATTACTATAATATGCTTTGTTGAAATTTATTGAAATTGAAATTACCTAGCTATCGCGGTTGGGGCCGGTTGGGACAACTCCCGCGCCCGAGCCTAGACGTCCGATAGCATGTGTGGGTAATTCCCTGACCATATTCGCCTAATTTCTTCTATCGAAGCGGATAGTGCGAAGCATATTTCTTACATCACGAAAGCTACTTTATTATCAAATCATTGTATTTATTTATTCTTCATTGTACTCATAATATGATATTTATACCCGTAAAAAAGGGCGAAGTACAGTATTATTATTATTTTATCGTTAATCTTCAGCATAAATTTATTTTCATATAGGTTTTCACTGTCTGACATTTTTATTGTTCCACTATTGGACATGGGTCGTGTAATAAAGTGAAAATAATTATTACGTAAGGGTCCTTTACCCAATGTGATTAGACGCAACAACGAATCATCATGAATTAATCTACATACTCGTGTATACGTTTGACATTATATACAATCGTGTAATTATTGTTTTGTATCAGAGAGTGATGTATATGAAAGAGGTACTTCAGGTCTGTGTGGATATAGATATTTGACAATTGGTATTTTCTGCTTACCCTGTTAAGGACCTGGCCTGATGAAACGATGGTAGATTATAATAATAAGAAATTTAATTCTAATATATTCACAGTCTTTTCCCCCAAGTCGTGAACACGGCAATGCAGGTAGACCCGAGTGCCCAGCTGTGTGGTCACGTTGTTAGTGGACGGGTCGTCCTCGAAGAACGGTAGCGGCTCCGAGGTGGTGGTGGACACGTCCTCCTCGTGGTCTTCATACACTTCAGTGAACACCTCGTGCCAGAACGGACCGTTGATTATTTTCTTATCACCGGTTTTGAAATCTGCTGAGATATATCACGAGTTAGGTGATTTTAAAAGCTGACAAGGATGATAATATAAATTAAGTAATAGTAATCACGTTCGGCGAAGGTTGTAGGCAGATGATGGGTGGGAAGAGCCGAAGAGAGAAAAAGTGATGATTCTTACAAAAAATATCATATTAACTTTTTAAAATCTGTTAAATATCATTTTAATAGTAATGTTAAAACGACCAATTCATCATCAACATTAATTTATTAAATTCTTACTAACTTATTTCCCTACGTCTCATTTTTGAACACAAATGTTATTCAATAATGGAAAGTTACGTTCATAGCGCGCCACGCTGGCCGTGGGCGAATAAAGGAGTAGGTAAACCACTTGCCCTAGAGAATATTATGCTAATATTTAAGGTGTGTGGGTTTCTTTACGATGTTTTCCTACGCTGTGATACCGAGTGATATTTTATCACGAAAACTCGGAGAATCGTGCCAAGGATTCTAACTAAAACACATTTAGCGAGCAGAAATCTCTCGAGAGCATACTGATACAATAAAATTTATTACGAGTTCCACGAAATACTTGAGAAAGTATTAAACAATCTTATTCAACAGTATTTGTTATAATTTTAACTTGAAACTTTTTCAACGATCGATTGAGTATTTGCAATTGTTCTCTAACAATGTTAAAGGCATTTACACATGAAGTCATTTCAAATACATAAATGATTAAATATGTGTTAAGTGAAGTACATGCTGGAGATGTCACAAGACTTAAAGAACATTGTTGAAAAATTCAGATAATTTTATTTAAGAATAGGTTCATTTAACGCTTTGAATCCGGGACTCCTGGAGTAGAAGGTAAATTGTAAGCCACTAAGCCATAACTGCTCTCACAAACTACTGATGAGTAATAACAAATTCTTAAAACAATTATTATTATTAAGGCATAAGATTTGTTTAATCGAAATATTTCCAATTTTATTATTTATTAACATCTCACAAGAGAAACTTCCATACGAAGCGATTAGTGACTCTAGAATCAATGTAAACGAAAAGAAGTAAAACAATATAAAATTAATGAAAGCAACCAATTTGATCAAACAGGACACTCGAATGTTCGTGTGCATTATTTAAAAGGGGAAAAACCGAGGGTGAACAAATCACAACGACAGGATGCGGGATATTAAGGAGCAAAGGGAGCGGTGTTCAGAAAGAAACATTACTTTCGACAGTGCCTCGTTTGATATTGCATTCCGAGAAAATGGGACTCAATGTTCTGCGATGTAATTTCCTTGAAAATATTTTTGTTGCATTCTGAGAAAAACGATTTTCTAATGTAATTGTATATTTCCATTGTAGTTCCAATATTTTTATTTATTTGATTCACCAACAATTATTACATTATTACATATACTTACTTGGTACAACATACACAATATTATAAGCTTAATCTCTTACAGGTAAACACTGCATGCAATATATATAATATTACATAATTATCAATCAAGTAACTATAGTAATTTTATAGTGAAGTGATAACACACAAAATAACAGGGTTAATAATAATTTATGTTTTGCAATCGTAGGCTTGATTTAGACGTTGAAGGTACACAAACTATTACCGGTCGGAACGTTCCATGAATTCCAAAATTGATTTACTGGTAAAGCAATCAAAATATATGTGGAGATGAGAGATATGTGGTATATAATAAAATTTGGCATAAAGACATGCCTTCAAAATCAAACGATTGTACCAAAGTTATAATATATAAATTGCCACGCAAACGTACTTGCGTGACTATCGGAATAAATACCAACGAAATTGAATGATACTCAAAGACATATCTCAAAGAGGGAAATCAAATTTAATGAAATCAAGAACGTTATTGCTTAGTGTCAAGCATGTTTCAAATGAGATACGGATTGTGTCGATTGCACTTCGCCATTAGCTTTAATAGAAAACGACGGATTGAAACGAAACAATGTCATATAATTTACACGCACCGTTTGTTCTTTAATTGAATTAACAATTTTATATCAGTTGGTCATTTGTTCTATTGGAGTTATTAAATTATTTTCTTATTTCCTACCTTAAGATGATTTCTTACTAATAGCAATAGAAAATATTAATTAATTACCACAATATGTCCTATAATAACACGCACGTTGTATAACACATATACAATAAAAAAATAAAAAAACATTTTCATTTTACATATAGCATCCATGTCCATATCCATATACTTTAATATTATAAATTCGTAAGTAACTCTGTCTGTTTGTTTGTTACACTTTCACGCTGAAACCACTACACCGATATTGATAAACTTTAGCATTAACATAGATAAGACGCTGAGAAAGGAGATACGCTACTTTTTACTGCGGGAAAATATCTCATTCCCACGGGAAACCAAATTAATCGGAAGAAAGCGTGGCGTACATGAAAATGTCGTATACTACTACAATTGTTGAAGGTAAGCGAATATGACAAAATCAACAAAAATCTATTAGCGCCACCTAGCGCTGTGACCTTTTAAATGTTACACTGTTTAGTTTCATATTATTATTTAGGTTTAAGTTTATTTTTAGAGGTATAACAAAACATAGTCATAAGTTTGTGAGTTGGGTGAATAAATAAAATATGTACACGTAAGCAGGGTATGCCGAGCTAGCGTCCGCGTTGCGCCCTTTGGCTCTCACCCCTAGCTCGCCTGCTCATCTTTTTTGTCTAGGTATTTAATTTTTTTATTTTCTCTGTGAAGCAATATATAAGTTACTTTTCATTCTAGAATTCCCACGAGCTCAATATTTACGCGGGAAAAACTTTGTGACACAGTGATTTTCATGCGGGCGAAGCCGCGAGTACATCTAGTTATTGAATAATGACTTTAAAGAGTCTAAATACGAAGTAAGTAGTGAAATTATTATTGGGATAAGTTTAAATAACTTTTTTCAATGGATAGATTCTCAATTGAGTAACAACTTAAAAATAACTACTGCAAAATATGTAGGAATAATTATGATCGTCACACAAAATTCTTTAATTCTTTAAAATTCCAATAGTATGTTTATGGCCTGTTATTGTCCAATAACAAGTTCACTTTGCCGCCTACAGAATTTGTCGTCGTCATTGCCTAATCGTACATTCTGTCTCGATTATAAGGGCCGATGCACAATATAACGTCAGATTCGTTTCTCGTACACAAACTTAACGTTACTTGAAATGCATTTGTCAAATATATAACCACACCAAGTCTTGTACGGGGTAAACAGAGAGCACCGGGCACCAATTTCATAATATTTTTATTTTGCCTTAGCTAGAAATTTAGCAATGTTAGTTTAAAGAATGCTTCCGTCGGTCCTACTTTCGACTCAGTTGAAATATGCTGTGATGCGTATTAAAATCATCCGTATCGGCAGTCTCAAATCATCCGTTACGTCAGGGAACTCCCTAGTCTTAAAATCATTTGCCAAACACTCGGTGTCGGTTCGTACAGATCTCTTTTTAACACGCTATTATTTTATCTGTAACTTGTGAAAACTATTTGCGATGACATCAATATAGATTCGGTAACAAACAATGTCACAATGCGTACTTTTATACATGTACAATTTTATATTGTGTCGTGTGTCTATCTAATACTTTGCTTGGTAAAGTTTTATTGCCTCCAAATATTCGTGACATAGGACTATGGCCTGACATGAAATATGACTATGTTGAAGAGATCCGTATTCACTACAGTTTCACGAATAAAGTTTTGATAATGTTGTTGGTTACAATAGAATTATACACCTGTTTATATATTTATATTTAATTACACTCAAATTAATTGTCCATTAATTAAGTCAATTAATTTGGATTCGCAAAAAAAATAATAAAACACCTATTCTGTTATTTTGCGCGGTCGATATCGCGAGGCCATACAGCGGGTCGGATAACAAATAACAGGGGAATAAGGAACAAGTTGGTTGGATGGAAGCGAATGGCGCTTTGGGACTGTTCTGTCGCAATTTGCAATCGTTATACAGCGGGAGTATAGCATCGCGCGTGTACCTCCTGAGGGGATTTGACGTAGGAGTTCAGTACTCCCATGTTTCATTTTGTACGTCTTAACATGGTATATGTGGTGAGCCAATTGCCATTTATCGGGCGACGCTTCGGGAGCGTTCTGTTGCAATTTGCGAACGGTAAATGAAGCTGTTTTGTTTTTATACATCCTCTGACGTGACGCAACACGATACGAGAGGCGCCGGTCCAACGGGCTGTGAACGCGGATCGGGCTATTGTTACGGCTTCGTTCGCTCGTTGGGGTTCCGTGCCACGATTCGCCCAACGAAAAACCATCGCTACACAACGGTTTAAATGTTCTAGAAAGTTCTTGTGTTCACCAGAAATGACCATTGTTAACACTTTAAACTGAAACGTCAAGTTAACACTGAAAATTCAATGAAAGAATTATAAATCATTGAGATCATATTACAGCGTACGTAACTTAGTAAATCAAGGCCAAAAAAATATTTGAAATGTATATCATACACATAAATTAATAACATACCACATTCATGGATGACTGTTAGAATTATATTGTTTCGAATATCGAATTTATCACAGTGTAAATTGAAAGACACAATAAATATCTTACAACGTTACGGAACCCAGGACAGGGTAACAAACTATGTATGTACTATCGCACGCGCGATATTGTTTGTTTATGCGATTCTATCTTGATTATTTGTTTACGTCCGCAGGACAATCAGAGCAGCAACGGCACGTTCATCAACAACAACCAGTGTTCGATATCCAAGGAGCAGGAGCCGCACGAGGTGTTCTCCGGGGATATCGTCCAGTTCGGCATTCCCGTAGTCGAGAATGCTGGCAATTCGGAAAAGGTAAATATCTGTTTACATGTTCATTTCACTTTTAATTTTGTGTGCACACCGCCTTATTTTTAATAGGCTCTTCGGACTGCTAATATTTGTATTAAATAAATGGAATTTGATTCCGTTGTGTGTAATAAAATTGAACGTTCTGAAAACGTATGTATATTTAAAGTAAGGTCACTCTGTCGTTGTTATATAAATGAGTAAAAAAAAGTCATTATTCCTAATAAAAAATAAATTTTTTACCTTTGGTATATATGAATGTGAGTGAGTTGAAATACCTTGAGTACAGAATAAACTTTTTTTGCTCTTTGTTACGTATGGATGAGGAAGTAGTGAGGAAGCTGCTAGTTAATTGGCGTTTTGAAAGTCATCTTTGTATCAGTATTTTAATTACATTTACGTATATACAATGCCAAGTAAAGGCATCACTTCCACCTAAGATTTTTAACAGATTATTTTAAGGGGTGTGGATATATTGGACTTTTTTTCAAACAATTATTAATTAAACCTGGTAAAAGTAATTGGGGTTTCTAATAAGTTATTCATTCCTTTCTAAAATACTAGATGTGCTCGAGGCTACGCTTGTGTGGAAATCAGTGTGTCATAAAGTTTGTTCCGCGTAAATACCTAAAAATTTTATAAAATTTAAAATAAAATTAATTTTAAATTTCATATATTTCCATTGCATAAATCATGAAATAAAATTGCCTAAGTTACCCCTTATTACATCAGCTATCTGCTAGTGAAAGTCCCGTCGAAATCAGTTCAGCCGTTTCAGAGATTAGCGTGAACAAACAGACAGACAGACAGACAGACAGACAACAATTGCAAAAAAAATTATTTGGTATAAGTATCGTGTATATATTCTTATGTAGTTACTAAAAAGCAGTTATTTCAATATTACAAACAAACAGTCCAATGTTATTTATTTGTATAGAGTATAGATGTATAGATTAATTCCCCTGAGATATTGTGAAAGTCCTTGAGCATTTTGCTTATTGTTTGTTGTTGCTCATTGATTATAACTGTTTCTATTTAAGGTTAAATGTGTTTAATTGTATAGTGTAATCTATTTTCTAACATTCATTATGATACGGTATTTGTTTTTTATATGACAATAGGCTCACCACCTATTCCATAGTGGAATGTTAACTTTGCCCAGTAGCTTAGATACGACAGGAAGGCAAACTGATCAACATGCAGAGAGACAGAGAAAGTTATTTCAAAAAATATTGTTAAAAAAATATATATATATTGTTATGTTATAGTATTATTATTATATCATAACTGTAGGCCCCTTATAGGTAGCCTGTTAAATAGGATTTATTCCGTATAAACCTGATGTCCTGCTTCATCTGTGTCCATCATTCTTATATGATTAATATTTAGTAAATATTTCATCAGTATTATTTTTATTGGTTTTATATGAAAGCATATGAACTTGTAATACAGCACTATTGTTCATTGATATTTACAGAATACGTTCCCACCCGTGGTCGCGCTCCTCAAGCTTTATCATCCCGACGGCAAGGAGGCCAAGCTCTGTTTCAACCCGACTATGACTACTCCGCTGCATCTCAAGGAGTTGTACCAGCTCAACAACTATGTACAGGTATAAACAATGTTATATTTAGACGTTTGTTTGCGCAATTATACAAAATTATGTAGTAACAGAGATTACCTTGTACAACACTTAGAACTTACCAGTTGGAGCATTTAACGTTAGTCGGTCAAAGTTAAGTTTCAGAGCCTTGCATTTAAATATTGGAAATTATGCACAAATGATTAATAAATAAATTAATAAATAAAGTGGCGCGCTTTGGAGAGGCCTATGTTCAGCAGTGGACAGCTGTAGGCTGATGATGATGATGATGATGATTAATAAATAGGTAATGGCGATGCATACATTCTTGTATAGTATAATTGATTAATGAACCGTTCTTCTGTTGTGTGTTGTTATGCGCCGCAGGAGGCGATCCAGCGCGAGGCGTCGCTGGAGTGGCGGCTGGGCACGCTGCGCGAGAGCGTGGAGCGCGCGCGCGCCGAGGCGGCGGCGGCGTGGGAGCTGTTCGTGGGCGAGCAGCGGCTGCTCATGCGCGTGCACACGCTGGAGAGCGTGCTGGCGGCCGGCGCGCAGCCCGCCGCGCGCCACGTGGCGCAGCTGCTCGCCGACAAGCGTAACTACCAGGTGCTTCCTACTTGTGTGTTTTATATCACCCTTTGCCTCCGTCATGGCTCATACTACACATTGAATCTTCTATATAGTTAAAATAATAATCCGTTGCTTCGGACATGTTGCGAGAATGGCTGATGAAAGAATAACGAAGAAGATATACAATGCGAATGTTAAGGGACGCAGGTGCCGAGGGAGGCCAAGACTCGCCTATCTAGATGGAATAGGTCAAATACTGGCTGATGGGGGAGTCAGAAGTCTCCGAAACCGGCGTGCATGTATGAAAAGAGTTATATTTGGCACTCCGTGCTTTCTGCCTACTCCGTAAGGGACCCGGCGTGAAGAAATGTATTTATGTAATCTCGGTTTGTCGACCGGTTGATTGAGGTGTAGGGCTACCAGTCTATTGAGGCACAGCTAAATACCCTGCCTGTCGACAGCACAGGCGGAACGAAAGCTATGCTCTGCGGTTCTCAACTTTGAGGGCTGTGGGAAAATACTCTGTGAACATGCACAAGGGTGGTCACTAGGTGAAGAGATGCAGATAACAGAGAGCGGACGATGCGATGTGGTGTGAACTGCGGGCTGTTGGCAGGAGGTGGCGCAGGAGAGCCTGCGCTCGGCGCACGAGCAGCGGCTGCTGCTGGAGGGCAAGCTGGAGCGCCGCAGCCGCGAGGTGGCGGCGCTGTACAACCACAACCGCGCGCTGCGCCTGGCCGCCAACAACGCGCTCGCCGAGCTCCAGGTGCCAGTGGACTTACATACTATTTAATAAAGCGGATACGAGTTTTCAATATATCCCCATTGCTCAAAAACGGCTCCAATTGAAATATTTTAACGAGGTTCCCTTATGACATACGCCCATTAAACTCTGTTAGTACCGCGAATAGCCATTGAATGAAACCTATATTTACTCTTACGTGTGTTCTGTGTTGCGTGTTATTGTATCTTCTGATCAGCTTGTGGCGCTCATTCATTGTTGTGTCTGCGGTTATCTTCATGAATGTTTCCTGGTTTTATAAAATTATCTCTGTACTTTCAACTTTGTTCAATATTTATCAATCGCTCAAAATACATAGATATTATGACGATCTATGCAGTATTGATATATTTATTGGAATTGTTTTTATCTAACGCGGACGCTGTAGTCATGGATCCGTCTGTTATGTTATGAAATTGTCTAGCTAGAGAACGGCAATCAGTTTGATAAGTTGCTAAACACTGACAAGGCTATATTTCTCAGGCTATTGAGGCTTAAAATATAAATTACAGGACATATTTTTTTTATTTCTAAGTGTTAATGTTACTATTATTTTTTACAGTCGAAAAAATATTAAGAATGATTTAAGGCTTCTTTTCTCAATTTTTTTTATCTTCTTTTTTGTTATTTTAGATACATAATGTCTTTCGACAAAGTCACTACTTTTTTTATTCATCTGCTCAATACCTATAAATAAAAAATTGTAACCAATGTTAACATCAACAGTAGGAAATTATACATACATGTCGTTTAGTAACTTGACATTAAGTGGTGCCCACTTATTCATTCGTAACTACCGGCGAATGTAAATCATTCGTACATGGAACATGTTCGGTGAGTCCTGTATATTGGCTCCACTCCTAACGCCATTGCCCGTCGCCGTCCGCAGAAGCTGGCGGCGCGCTGCGAGCGCAAGATGTGCGCGGCGCGTCTCGCCATCGCCGCCGCCGAGGAGCGCGAGCGCGCGCTGCGCACGCACTTGCCGCTCGCCGTCAGTACCGCGTCTCGCCTGACCGACACCTAACTTGCACTATACCTAACCTGACCAACACCTAACTTGCACAATACTCATGTTACGATGCTGATCTTAGTGCATGCTGATTACACCTATAATTGAGGAGACACTCTGGTCTCCTTTGTGCAAATTTTGTTGGTGTAACTTTCATAATAAATAAAAAAAATAAAAATACCTAACTTGACCTATACCTAACCTGACCGATACTAAACTTGCACTATACCTGACCTGACCGATACGTAACCTGAGTGATACCTAACCTACGCTTCACAAGAATGCACCATGATTGTCGAAGCATAACCTAACTTACACCTCACAGGAACACATCCTGTTGAAAGATGGTGGCTCTACTTCCGATAATTTATCTATCAACATTGCTCAATTTAAATAATTATCCTATTATTATTGTTAACAATGGTTAGACATAATGCCATTAGACATTTTGTTTACCAGTCAACCCAAGTGTTGATAAAAATTTATAATAAGCACCTGATCCTCTTAATGCTCTAAATATTATATTCTGTTCGAATCATAAATGTCATACTTCCAACGCTCTTCATACATATTTTACTGTATAAAGTTGAGTGCATTTACATATGATTGTTCTTCTGGAATATAAGTTGGTACAATTGTGTCGCCCGGGTTGCAGTACTCCGTGCAGAACGGGGAGGCGAAGATGCTGGTGGTGAGCTCGGACAGCAACAAGCTGCAGGACGGCAAGCGCGGCTCGCTGGAGGACGCCGTGCGCGCGCTGCCCGACTACATCAAGCTGCTGCTGCCGCAGCATCTGCTGAACAAGGTCCCTTGCAGCCACTGCAATATTCCTCGCACTTATTACAATTTACCTTTTATTTTACCTACCGAACTGGCATTGTACCGAACTGCTCTGTACATTTCGTCGCACTCGTAGAACAAAGATGGATTTGTTTTTTTTTTTCAGAAAAATCTTTTCTGACGTAATTTACTTAAAATACTTAACTTAAAGTTTATTATAAAACGAACACGTTTTTCTAATTCTGTATTATACAACGGAGATACAGAGTTGGACATCGACGGA
>DWEJ01001400.1:0-13149 GCA_018245835.1 Mysoria sejanus stolli | reverse complement strand
CATATGTTACTTAAACTAACGCATTAGGTTACCCTGTAATGTTAGTTGTAAGTGAGATTATATAAATAAATAACTAAATAAAAATAAATAAAAACTTTTCAGCAATAAATAAATCTTACAAAACACTTACTTCCAGAATTTTTAATATTGTATTTGATGCAAAAATAATTCAGCAATCTCTCAGATTTTGTGACTATGCGAAGCATACACACCTGAGTGTTTCCGGTTGTATCCTCGCTATATCTTCAGCTGGTGCGATGGCATACGTTGGATGTATTAACACTGCTGACGTAATTGCAAACCTCGTCTTCCCACCAACATCTATAATCCATATGGTTATTCGACTCTAATTGTTCCGAGGTAGAAATATTAACCGAAGCTCGAAATTATTGAACTGGTGAAAATATGAACGACAAAAACCATGACATAACACTTACAAAAGCTATGCTGCACCACAGCCAGCCACGGGAAGCGGCCAATATCGGGTACTCTGCCTTCTGGCGTGCTCTGGTCAACGTCCGCCGCGCATTGAATACGTTCCCACATTGTGCTCTCCGCGAACCGAACTGATAACAAGAGGTCATCAAATGTACACGTAAACCGAACTGATAACAAGAGGTCATAAAATGTACATGCAAAGCGAACTAATAACAAAAGATAATAAAATGTACACGTAAACTGAACTGATAACTACATATTATCAAATATAATCGAAAACCGTTCTGATAACAAGAGGTCATCAAATGTACATGCAAACCGAACTAATAACAAAAGATAATACAATTTACACGCAAACCGAACTGATTACAAGAGATTAACAAACTAAAACAACTTTTAGTATACAATTTTCTTTGTTAATACAATGAAATATAATACCGTTACCATAGTTTTACATGAAACTGTTACATTCATTTATCTGTTGTAGTATAGATCAGTACAGCTGGTGCAATCATTATCAAATTACTTACGAAAATGAAAAATTATTATGATAATCGCTTGAAATCGCAAATCCATAATAAATTATGCGTTAATATAACATTTATTCAACTTTAGTATAGTCTATTTTCTATAGAACATTGTGCAGATATAAGATTAGTCTTCTACTTTGAATGAATGTATGAAGTTACTTTGAACGTTAGATTATGACTGAATGATATGATTGCATTCTACCAGTAATGCGTCTAGATTCGTTTACAAAATTCAGCTGTTCAGTGTATCTAAATATTTACAGCTACACCAATATTTCCCACGATATTGTTCCTAGTTGATTTCTTAACCACAAATTTCCTCTTCCTCATTTGGTCACATTTCTTGAATACAGTGTCTGTTCAGATTTCACAAGCTATTCTTAATTGATGGGTGGTTAGTGAAATTGATTTCTACGCCACAAGTTGTATAACAGCGTATTTGTTGTTGTATAACAACAGTGTATCTGTTTAAGAATAAAAGACAAATACGAACAGTTGTTAACTTTTGGAATAGAAAGCCGTTATTTTATATAGCACCAAGCACTGGCAGAAAGAACGAGGAGTAAGGGCTGCCACTACAAACTGGACAAGCAATCGATTAACAGCACCATGAATGTTTGGCGGAGTATGATTTGGATTATTCAGTTATTGACCTATACGAATACGAAAAGTTAGGAGGAGGAACCATAGTCTCCATGCATCTGAGTTGGAAATCAGATAGCACAGTTTCTCGTATAGCTTACACAGTTGCCCGTCAACGGCGGGCCCATTTCAAAAACTTGAAGTAACAAAGATGGTGTTCCTACACTAAAATTTATGGATTAAACAGTTCATCATAACGAAATTCACAATCAGCTTCATTTGCAAATATTAATTATTGTCTGCCGTCGTTTCTAATAACTGTAGCCGGGTGTTAAAATAACAAAGATTTCGAACAAACAAAAAATAGAAAACGACTTCAAAACAGCTGCAGAATTGGCAAAAGAAAAACTCACATGGCGCAGGGGACAGAGCGTCCGTTCTCTTTTAATACCGTAATTTACGTTCACAAATAATACTCATTGCACGCTCTCTCCAAAACAAACAGAGAACTGTACGCCGGCTTTACGAACAAACTCCATACTCAATGGTTTTATGACAACGCCCGCTCTGTGTGTTCGGTTTTAAACTCTATGATCAACGTACAAAGTTCGCAGTTACATGTGCTCATAGAAGAGTTCCAAGTCATACGATACTACAGTAAACGTGCCGAATGAAAATACATGTGTTCTCTGTCAAGGCAAAGGGTACGTTATAGTAAATAAAACACATTTCTGTCGTGGAGATGTAAAGACATCTCAGTGCGAGTACGTTCATAAAGCATCCAAAAAGATCCTCATTAAAAATCGGATATTAAAAGTTTAACCATCAAAGAAAATCAACACCTGTTGGTCCAATGTTTTCTCTGACTTGTTAGCCGGGGATCATGAATTCGATTTCCACTCAGGAGAAGGATGATTTTGATGAGCAAGTGGCTTTTTTTCCAAAAATATTATTATAATTAAAATATGTTTATTAGCGTGCTGATCATGCGTAACTACCGCACAAAACGGAGACTTGAATTTAACAGATTGCTTGCCGAGTGCTTTATTAATGGGTCCCCATTCATAGACCCTCATGTATTTTAATATTTAAATGAATGTAAGCCGCCCGCGGTGAGGCGGCTCGCGATTAATTCAGCGAGTACCGATGTTGCCGGGGTAATTAGTGCGGGATGGGTTCCGATGTGAGGCGATTAGCGCAAGGGACGGTTCGTAAAGTGGTTGGTGAGGGGGGGGGGGTCGATTGGAGAGGTAGACTCGATTTAAATCTCCTTTCTTTTATTTTATGAAAATGTGCGTTTGGTTGGGTACATACTTCTTATGCGTTTTATTTATTTCATTGTACGATGTATCTGACGAGGCCCTTACGAGACTATTTCATTATAAATTAAATTGCTGATCACAGTGTAGCTGTGAATGTATGTATTGACAAATGAAGAATGTATTGACGGGCGCGCCTGTGTGGAGAGACTGACTGTAAGAATGGTAGACCACCACCAGTCTTCCTTTCTTCAAAGAAGCTCGTCAGGTATGGGAGTACACAGATGTGACACTGGGTGCCCTCCGCCTGCCTCGCAAGAGAACTGATGCTATGATAGAATATTAGTAGCATAGCTGTAAATAGCTCATTTTTAATGACACATTTCCCACTGTCTCTCAGAAGGAATAGACATTTTGTTCTTGTAATCTTTTATCGCACTTCATTGGAATCGACTTTACCTCAGTCCGAGTTTAATTGCGTTCGTTCGAGCAAATCCGTACTTTACAACAGTATCGCCACTTAAAACTGTGATTGCCCGCGCCTCTACCGCAGCAAACTGGTCCGGGTATTTTCTCGTGCAATAAAAAAGCAATTCGATCAAATCATTAACACCAATAATCTTATTATATCCATCGGCCTTGATAAGTAAGGCCTTACGCCACTTGACGCGGTCCTGAGCCCTGTAGTTCCAGCTGTATTCCGTTATTTTAGAATATTAGACAACCTGTAACTTGTTATCTTATCACGTAACATCACGCCTGTTATCCCCGAAAGGTTGGTAGATGAAGATGGTACGTATGATTTACGTCGCACTAAGCTATAGAGGTAGAGCCTTTAGTACACCGAGCACACAACCAGACTCCGAGCCACTACTAAATTCCTAACTTAGAAAATTACAACAGTTCCTAACCCGGGATTTGAACCATTATTATGTAATATTAACTGAAGTACCTAACGCTAAGCGCTTACAGTCCTATTTTTACTGTCTTCTTTTATATAAAAACTATATTTCTTTCAATATCATTATCAACTTCAAACCATTGTTTTACCGTTCTACATTGTTCAGAGAGCTTAAAGTTCTTTGCAACAAACTTGACAAAAGGAAATCAACACACTGAGTAAATATCGCTCTATAGCTTATAAGCGCAGGAAATTAACCGGCTGCTGCTAGATGAATAATTAAATATTTTATTATATAATTAATATTAAGTATTGTATCGCATCAAGAAACGCCTGTGCGGTCGAAGCTGGCGCTGATTGAGGAAACCGATAGACTGACACGAGGACATTAGGCATAGTCGTACTATGGGTGTACTAGAAAGTTCATTGCAATTCATGAATACACGTGTATTTATATATACGGGCCGTCCATGAGTACTGGACTAACGGAACGTGGTAACAAAAGGGATCGGAAATATAAGTCATGTTACCTAACCATCATTAATTTCGAAGTTATCAACGTAATAAAAAAAATTAAAATTTTCCTAAAACTACATGTAAATTATTTCATAATGAAAAGCCACGCGTTAAAAAATATTTAGGCGCGTATTGTTCTCGAGTTTCATTTTATATTTACAGAGAAGTGTCATCGGGGCCAAGTTTGTGATAGTTACCGAATGTTAGGTTCAACAACTCGTTTATAACTTCATTTGATCTATGATAAAAGTTTAATTTTACGGCCGAAAGATCGATATCCAACAAAATAGGGTTGTCAAAACAAAAAGTTAAAATAATAATAATCCTCAACACCAGCCTGTCTACGTTCAGTTTTGGACGCAACCCTCCTCCGCAGAGTTCTTTCCCATAATCCTCGCGCTGGACATACATATTGACACTGACCAGCTATTTTCTTCCTAATTCATCCTTCTCTTCGTACTTGCTCGCCAATTTCGGAAATACGAAACAACTACGGTAATCCGTAACTACATTCCGTAACTTCACGCCTGTAATCCCAATATCTAGACTCCATGTCCTACTAGAAAATCTAAATTAGAAAACTTTTATAGTTCCCTACCCGGGAATTGAGCCCAGGACCTCCCGATCGGCTGTCGCAATTGCAACCAACACGACCGATGAGGCAGTTACTACAATTCCGTTGAAACACGGGTGGATGCCTGGTAACTAAAGCCAAATAGCTCAGGGACCTGACCGCTTTAACGTAAAATAATATTAATATACCTTAATAACATAAAATATTGTTTTCAAGGAAGACATTATTATCATGAATTTGGAATTCGATAGAAAATCTAATTGAATTCCATTTTCAATCTACAATTAAATTAATGAGCTCCAACTTAATGGTGTTCAATTAATTTTCGTTATCTCAATTAGCAGGGAACTGAACCCGGCAGCCCTAAAACTGCATAGGAAAGGTTCAATTAACCTATTCACCTCGGGTTGGTCGCCCGATCGCATCCAATTTGGGAACGGCGACCCGTTCGGCCGCTAACGAGACTACACTAAATGTATATACTCGTGTACAACGCGTAGAAATCAACTGAACACTCGGGAGAATACGCTTCTCCTGCCCCCATCTGGCACCACCTCCTAACATCTACCGATCTAGCTTTCGACTCGCCTCTACTCATTATTAGCTCGTCGTAGATTATGAGTTAACTTCTGCGAGTTATATGTGGTCGATCGACGTCGCCTGAGCTGGACATACATGCGCGTCAGTTTCAGAGCCTCCTACTCCCCCATCAGCCAGGTGCTGACCTATTTGGCCATGATTAATGAGTTTCAGTCTCCTTAGATACTTAACTCATTCAACATTGTATAAACCAATAAAGACATACATTTAGAACAGTATAAGTGTCTTTACTGTAGCCCGTGACCGTGGCCAACGATAGGAGAAAGCCTCAGTCGGCTCACGGTCTCCCCGCTCGCGGTACCATTCGAAACATTAAAACAATATTTCATTCAAACTCAACACGTTTGCCACTTTTCGTCGACTTTAAATTTCCCGTTATGATTCTATAGGCGATTGTTTCCTTTTCCGCGATCACGCTATAAGCGATCAACGGCCATAACGGCTTTAGTATTAAGCTGTATTATTTTATACATATAACGATACGCATATATATTTTAAACATAACAAATTAATATTCATTTGTTGTTATTTGTTTGTATGTCCGTAATTAGTAGTAACTTATCTGCACATAAAGATATTTCTGTACTTCTTAACAATTATGTTCTTGCCTTTTGAATGCAGTTAAAACAATTGTTATTCTTGCACTAAACCTTAACTTGATAGCAATTAACGATAATACATCTCCTTTAGTGTATTCGTTGGCGATAAGGCCATGTCTTAAGCCAAATCAAACAAAGCCACAGGGCACGGAATATTCTGCTAATGTCATTGGTAAACTGGAATTTGAACGTACCTTTTGTTATACGTTTTTCTGACCTGCTCTGGATCATTTAAAAAGTCGTTAGAGAAATTTTCGTTTCAATTTGAATTATATCATTCGCTTTATATAATGGGAAAGACCGCTTATTGCTATAGGAGAAAACAATTTTGCCAGATCCATTGTTATGGAATTTTTTTCTTTTACAGCCTTTTCTGTTTTTGTAAACTTTTTTTTATAATACCAAGACATAATAATTTAAACACGTCTATAATCTATGGTTTTCGTGGCTAGTATTTTCCCCTCTTTAGTTCTTGCTTCAAGATTGTTCTTGGTTCACTAACGAAAAACGATCGGATATCTACTTAATACTGTAAACTTGTAAAGTGGTACGTATAACACTGTCTTGTTTTAGACGTAAAGTTTATATGAAGGCTTTTGATATTTTGAACGTTTCATCGTTAATCACACAAAACTGCTTACTTGACGCCGCGTGAAATGTAACAAAAAGATGTATCCTGATTCGGACGCTACCCATCTTGAATGATTGTTCTCTCGAATCAAGTAAATAACACAGTTCGGTAGGAAAGAATCAACTCTTGATTGAATGTAATTTTGATGCAAATGCCAAGGGCGACCAACACTGGACTATCCTGACCAAATACGATGAATACTTGCTGATGGACGCATCAGAAGTCCCTATACTCGACGTTCGCGTAGAACTAAAAAATCGTTACATTACGTCTGTATTCCCCGAAGAGGAAAACAAAGGAGTGACGTATACTTCTACATTTCGCGAGTTAGAAAAAAAACAATGTAAAGAAATAAGCCATTTTGAAACGAAACAATGAATGCAGAAGTAACAAGTCAGGACAATAACAACATTATGCACTCACGCTCTGTCTACCTCGTAAAGGAGCTTGCGTGATGGTGTACCCGTGCAACCGAAATCGCGAGTTGAAGCTGGTAATGATAATTTCTAAGAAACATGCCATTAAAATGTTCTCTCCCTGAGATTCGTCATATTTTTAATACTCATGTGCGTTAATTACAGGGCGGCAAAGGCCCTATAGAAATGATACTGTTCCATTAGTACACACACCGTTTGATTGACTGTCGCACATCAAATTTAATTTAGTCCCATCATTTTAATATGTAAAGTCATCATGGGAATAGATAATGACTTAAGTCAACGTAAAAAAAATAAATTTCATAGAAACGAACATAAAATACAAGACGCAAGAGCCCTGTACTCGAGATAAAACAGACCGGAGTTACTGGGTACATCTTGTTACCTCTTGAGGGGTAATCATTAATTTTAGAGTCTTGAATGAACAAACATCTTATCATTCACTGATTCCATTCATCAACTGAAAAAAAGACTAGCAGTTTCGGTCCGTGATTCGATGTCTGTTTCCATGGTAATGAAAGTACAACAATTATCCAAAAGGGCTGACAAATGTAAATAAGTATTACATATGTACCTATTTAGACTCATAATGTCCTAGCTATTTCATTTAACATCCAGAACATAAATGTCATATTATACGCACATCTATTAAAGATACCTTTATCCAAAAAATGCCTGGTAGTTATTAAATTTTAAAGTGAAAAGAGTTTAAAACTAAGAAGTTTCTTTTTGCTCGTCTTCTATAGAAGTCGTCGTCGTCGTCGTCGTCTTGTATAGAAGTATGTACGACTCCGCCGTTTACACTAACCACATAAATTTGTTACGCTACTCAATGACTCGTTAAACTGTCTCGTTGCGAGCACGAATGCCGATCGAGAGGTCCTGGGTACAAATCTTAGCTCCAACACTTTCTAGTTTAGATTTTCTAGCAGTGGCTCGGAGTCTGCATGTGTGCCCGGTGTGTAGCAACAGGCTCACCACTTGTTTCATCTTGGGCCGGAAACGTTTCTAGTGAATAGTACGAAACTAAACTCCTCTACGTACCTCCTCGGAGATTACAGACGAGATGTTACGTTTTATCTTGTAGAGAATACATAATTTTTAAATAAATAACTGTCAAACAAGAGTGTCTAACTGTCTAACAAGAGTGTTTTATTCCTTCCGTCATAAAAATCTCGAACATTGAAGAAGCTGCACAATATATCAATATTACGATTCCACGGACAATGTTATCTTGTTTTTATCTCGCCACGGCACATCCAAGTCCGTAGATTGCAATAAATTCGTGAAGTATTAAAAATGTTAATCGTAAAAATCCCAGACGCTTAATTAAGTAATAAATTTGTCACGACATTTATTCTGCATATTTGTTTAATTTTAATGAATATTAAACTTTAATACATAATCTTTTGCTACTTACGTTCCACGTTTATTTAAATTTAATTAAAACAGCAACAGAATAGTGTATATGAACATAATTGTAACAGTACCATATATAGGAACTGTGTAAATGTTATATTAGTACAATTTAAATCTTTAGTAAGTATCCATAAACTGATTATATATTTAAAAGCTTGCCAAATACCTATGTTTTTTGGTATGGCCAGACTAATTTCGGGCTGACTCATTTCCTTCTTCATGAGCTCCCGTTTATTACAGCGCGACCCCGGTAAAGACTACATTTGTCCTCTCTACATTTCTCAATAAAAACTCTACATCTCTCCTTTGTTGCTCTATAAGGCTTTAAAGCCTAAATACATATAACAGTTTAAGAGACTGATGTAGAGTTCGTAGTGGTTTTTATTAAAAGTAAATACTAATACAGCGATAAACTCTAGATCTAGATAAACATAATATATACTCTACATCAACAAGAGTACATTAAGTATGCATTCGACGTGCTCGATCGAAACATAAGCAACAAGGTCGTGGACACGATATTGGTGTTCTCCAAACCTGACCAAGGTTTTTTTTTTCCTCAACACAGCGCGCACGTCTCACGACATGCGGCATTTCAAATATTAAACTGTAATGTTATTAACGACCTAAACGTAACCTTCATCTAGAAATAAAGCCATATTAACACCGCCTCAGTCCTTTATCGGTTTATCGTTAGATACGGGTCGCTTTTGATAATGGAGAGAATTGGGCCCATACTCTACACGATAATAGTCTAAATATTGTCGGTACATTGAAAAGTTATAAAGTGGGATTTTGATTTGTTTGATTTGAATTAACTCTACATTACTTGGTTTTATTAATATGTAGTAAATGAACTTTGTATTCATACGTCTAATACAAAAATCTGTAGTATTGATACCTTCAACGCACCATAGGTACGCTATTGGCACCAGTATACCTGACAAAATATTATAGTACAATTCCACTAAAGGAGCAGTTGTCAAAACGTCTTCAATTTACTCAAGTAGGCGAAAAAATAAGAACGAGATTTTCTACAATTAATAACTGGCACGAACCTTGCTCATACCAATTTTGCAAAGTCAAGCGTTAACTCAAAAGCAGTAATTATGCACGCGCATAACCGCGTACGTCTATCTTTGTTTAGTTAATACTTGAATGTGTAACTGGCCTTCAGCATGTTCGAATTTCAAATAATTACTCAATTTTCAAACACTTTTTATATACAAAACACAGACTGTATCTATATAAATGTCATTGGTTTTATCGGATATTTATACAAATATATTAACAACTTCCTGTTGACATTGGTCTGTCTAAAATGTATTTTGAATGCCATGCATCGTTCAGCATATAAAATTGTTTTCTTAAGCCCATTAAGTCAGATGAATGAATCGGATACAACACACCTGTACATTAATACCATACGTATGCACTGAACCGATATTGATGATGTTTCACATAAAAATAGTTTAAACTTTGAAGAACAATCAGTTTTCTTTTTTCTATTGTTACATAAAAAAAGTTATTTGTCACAATCAAAGTTCTCTAATAAAATTAAATTTATATTTTGTCATTGATAATATTCACATTAATCCTATGATATTCATTCACATTTCATTTCATGGTTACTATATTGCTTGCACAATAACACAAAATTAAGTTATTTTGTTGTAACAGTACTTGGAACTCATATTATTTTAAATATTTACATATCGAGCTACTATATTGAAAAAAACGAAACAGCAAATTTCCACTTGTATATAAAATATTAGTAATATACAAATCACCAAAATACCTCGTATTGTATATTAATATCTTATACATTAATTACTTACGTACAACCCGGTAATAGGAATTTTCATCGAGTGTTCCAGAAAGTACTAGATGGGAATGTTTGTAAGTCGCGGTAAGCATATATTATATGCATATCGGCCATAAAAGCTGCTCATGTATTCCGTAAGCGACCGTGGTGTCGATGGCGGTAAGGTTATACGAATTATACGCTACAGGCGACACAGTACAGATAACATTTTTTTTTATTTTAGTACATGTATCATCTTGACTCATACTGCAACTGTTGTAAAATTTCACTTACAATAGCATAAATCCAGTTGCTACGTATGAGTAGAAACTAAGCAAATGTATATACTTTTATATTTTAATTTTAAATAAAATTTCATTTTTGTTGCCCAAAATATTACCGTACCTTTGTCAAGGAAAGACTCTTGATTGTGATGGAACTTTCTAGAATGTCAATAGTGTTGAATAGTTGGAATGCCACTCAAGCTAGAAATAAGTATGCAACAAGTCGCCGCTCTCGCCAGCCGATTGCCAGTCGATTGCCAGTCGATTGCCAGTCGATTGCCAGTCGATTGCCAGTCGATTGCCAGTCGCGTCCAACCTACAAACAAAGACCAAGTTCGATGCACAAGAATGCAATTATTATTACCTAATTTTTGACTGTCTTATGGTCGTGTGGGTCGCAAGCACGACTGCCGATCGGAAGGTCCTGGGTTTAAATCCCGGGTCGGGCACGGCTGAATTTTTCTAATTTAGATTTTCTAGCACAGACTCGGAGTCTATCAATGTGCCTGATGCATGGCGATAGGCACTACCTATTCCGTAGTGAGACGTAAACGTTACTGGTGAATGGTCCTAGTGTACTGAACTACTCTGCTTACCTATTCGGAGATACAGTCGTGATGTTACGTTATATAAGTCACTTCACTACTATCCACCTCATTGGTACGTATGGAATTATGTATTATATTTTAAGGTAATTAATTGAGACATATTATTATTTAGTTAAATAATAATATGTCTCAATATCTTTAAAGGTTACAGAACTCTCATTTTTAAACGACAAACAATAAAAGCGTTTCCGGCTTTTTATGCTATTTTTATTAATTACCACTAAAACTTTGCTTTTAACAACATCTCGAGGATTTCTCAACGTTCCACTTTGAATGATAGCTCTATAAAATATCTTTTCATTCCTTTATCTCCTAATTTATGGTGGTGAGTAATAAAATTACCAAATTAAACACGGGCATTGTGTTGCTTCCAATATTTTACGATTATTGACCGTTGTACGCTAATACAACGCCTACGACCGGTTATAAAAGCAAAAATGTTATGTAGAAATGAAAACGCTTTGACAACCGCTTGATTATGTCATTGGAGTAGCCGGCGGACAGAAGACCAGGTGACGTCAATGCTCACATAAATCTTGAACTATGCGAACTAGTTCATCGATGATCTCGCTCTTAGTTCGTTAGTTCTTGATAATTATGCACTAATAAATAAATAAATGTTTGATTCAATTCCATGTCTACTCGCAAAATTCGTGTCTTATGTTATGGTAGTTATATATGGTACTTTTTATTTATTGTAATATAATTATGTTTTATACCAGGAACAAAACTGAATATTGGCTATGATTTTTAATAAAAATGATTTAATTCTTTCTTTATTATTTGTATAAAAAATCCTATATTAAATAAATTAAAGTTTGAAATCTCAACGTTATATTTTTAAAATGAAATAAGCGGAACTTGCAATAATCATAAATATATTTTTTCCTTTATTTATTATTTTTACTAAGCTTTCTCAAGTAAAGAACTAGTGAGCTAATAGAACTAGTTCGCCATTGAATTTTGAACTAAATTGAGCGCTCCCTTCGGTGACCGACTAGGCCCAAGACTAGCTGACATATCTCGTGTCTTATAACACAAGTTTCCTCTGACAGCTGTCAAAAAATTTTGCCATTGCAGCATATTTATTTAAACTATATTTGTACCTCTGCCTGCCACAACCTAGTACCACATAATTCATATATGGGTACAATGTACATATATATTTTATCGTCCATATTTCCCATCGTATCTCATCATAGCATTGAATCTATAGGTAATAAATAAAGATAACGAGTTAATCTTACAAAGAAATACAAAAGAAAAAATACTTGAGGTGTGTAAGCTGACACTCGTTCGAATCCCACGCGATGTAACTTACACGAATTCCCTTTTAAAGTAAACATTGGTCGATATTACAACCAATCATTTTATTTGTTACATAAATCACACGTACACATTACATTTTATATATGGCAATGAATGATTAACCTCCCCACGCCTTATGAATTCCCGGTTGTAATGAAATGGATTTTTAATTCCCGTTCGGCAACCGAGGGTTACGCCTAATACGGAAAGCGGTTGTTACTGAAGACCTGGGAACGATTAGAAATGACTATGGATACTTTGACAATGTAATTTTTGTTGTCAACAATTCCAGGGCTAAGGCTAAGGGTTAAGGCCATAGTTTGCCATGCTGACCAAGTGCAGGTTGGCAGACTTCACACGCCTTATAAAACATTTTTTTATAGTTCTAAGGTGTGCAGCTTTCCTCTCGATGTTTTCCTTCACTGTTATAGCAAGTCATATTTAAATTTAAACGCACATTTATTAAGGGCTGCGTGCTAGTATTTGAACCCGGTCATCCGGAGTGGGAAGTCGAACTACAAACCACTAGGCTATCACTGTTGTTTTCCACACTACATCGATGATATTTGTAATCAAGTACGGTACAGTTTGACTGCCTCGTTGGTCGTGTGGTTGCAAGTGCGACTGCAGATCGGGAGGTTCTGGGTTCGATTCCCGGG